>WOFM01000424.1:289508-515651 GCA_011428145.1 Ericerus pela
CGGGAGAAAAATGATTAATTTTTCAGAGAGAAATTTTGGTAGTGCACCCTGGAGTAAATTTATTTTTTGAGGTATCGCAATGTCGTTGCGTTATTTACATAATTATTAAAGCTATAATAAATCCAGGATAACCCAAAATTTCTCCGTTCATCTTTCCAGATAGAATTTGGAGGGCTTAAGGTTGGTGAAACCTTTCTCCAATAGATTTTCCGTTTGAGATTCCCAACATTTTGGAATATAGCCAAAAGTTTGTTTTTGATAATCAGAAATGTTAGTTTCTGTGGAAGGAAAGAATTGGTTCAGATAGTCCCAATAGTAGATTGGATTGCGTATTATTATCAATAATAGGCACAGGTGTGAACGAATGTTCTGAGGAATTAAGAGGTAACTAACCTCTGAGTGTTTTAGAAGGGGTTGGGGCCTCAAGTTCCTCCGAATGTCTGTTTGACATCTGGTTGAAAGTATGTTTTTTAGATTTACTTCTTTCAATCTGCATTTGCCTCAGCTTGGCAGGCTGCCACACTTTCCTGCTCCACGTAGTCGTCATCTTTTGGATGGCTGGAATGACCACCTGAAGCTTCCAAAGTTTCCTTCAGATACAATCTTTCAAATTGTATGATGTTCATCTGAAACTCGTTGTTGATTGATGTTTCCACATCCTTGAGGGATTTCTCCCAGTGACGGTACGAGTTGAGGGATTTATTCAATTCCTCGCGATTTTGAATGAGAGATTTAGCCAGTTCCTTGGCCCGAGTTTCACGTCAAAGTTTTTTTTCGGCCTCCTTCTTCCTCATATTTTCAAATTCCTGTTGAAATTAAGTTGAAGGGGGTGGTGTCGGCGTAGGTTCCAAAGCGCCAGGCGCATACTTTTTTAGTATTCTGGCCCTTTTTACCAAGAGATCTCTCTTGCAGTTGTGGGAAGCAACCAAAATTTTTCTATACAGGCCTTTTGGCGGGACTTCCAACTCTTGGGGACAAGAATCGATGGCTTCGAGTTCCGACAAAATTTTGTCGTAATTTTCACCTTGGACGTAAGGTGTCTCCAATAACTGTTCAAGTTGTTGCGCATACAACTGGCAATGGTATACAATCGCCATGAACTTGTAGGCGTCATCAGATATATCTGAATCCGAAGACATCGACATAAATGAAATCGTCTTATGAGGAGCTGGTTTATCGACGATGGCGTTGACTCTTTTACGCTGCTCTTTGTCAGCAGCTTCTTTCTTTTTGGCCTCATCAGCCAAATGGAGCTTATCGGCTTCTTTTTCTAGATGGATTTTATCTTCCACAAGAGCTTTGTGGAGTTTCTCGACTTCCTCAGCCTTTCGGGTTTTGTCGAGATCCATGGCCTTTTGGGCCTTCTCCAGATCAGCAGCCTTTCGGGCTTTATCCAAATCCGCAGCCTTTTGGGCTTTTTCTGCATCAGTAGCCTTTTTTGCTTTTTCAGCATCAGCTGCTTTCTTGGCCTCTTTGGCTTTTTCAGCCTCTTTTTTCTTAGCCATATTCTTGCAAATTTTTTCTTCATGTTCTTTGAACATGCGCAGCTGTTCTTCGTCAGCTGCCTTTTCTTTAGCTTGTTCAGCTAATCTTGCAGCTTCTTGCTGTTGTTGTTGTTGTTGGATCTCACGATCCACTTCCTCATGCCATGGGACATTATTAGGATCGAGGAGGGAATCCTCTTCACAAGTGTCAGCTGGAGATTGTGTTTCTGATTTTTGTCAGCCATTTCAATTCTGTTAACAGACAGACATAAAAAAAAATTTGTATAGAAATGTAAAATTACGTTTGGAAAACGCAAAAAGAATTAGTGTATTAGGATATATTATGCGTTAACATAGTGACCTAATTACGAATACGTGTCAATAACACGAACTTCAACACACTAGGGAAGTACGAACATAAAATGTACGTAAAAAAATACGCGATTGCATACTCAAATGGTTTAGGCAGAAAAAAAATTTTTCCGTACCTATATACGGAATATAAAATTGCGTACTCTATCATGTATTTTAGGGTCATATCTGTGAGGATATAAATATTTTTGAAAATATTTCTAAGTGTTTACAATCGATTAAAAAATTGGGCGTGACCTTAGGACAAAAATACGATTTTTTATACATGAATGGTCAATTCACAAAATTTTTCCAAGTTTTTTGAACTGAAAAAAAAATCGGGCGTGACATAGGACCAGAATCCAATTTAATGACATGAATGGGAAATTCAATAAAAATATTCAAAGTGTCCAGGACCCAAAAAAAATTGGGCGTGACCCTAGGGTGATAAATGGTTTTTTTAATCGCGACACTTGAATATGAAAAATTAATTTAAATAAAATTTACGAAAAATATGAGAGTAACCCCATAATAATCATTGGTAAAATGAACACGTAAATAATTAAATTAAATGCAATTAAATGATTTCTCATTCAATAAATATAGAATTTTTCGAATCCATAAGACCTAATTTTGAATTGAGATTACGTTTCGTGTAATAATTTTACGTGAAAATTAGACGCTATTTACTTAGAAAGTAAATAAAAGCACATTCAATATAATACTTAAATATTATAATCCATTAGGATGTACCAATTTTTTTTGATAATGTGTGGATTACTGATTTTGGCCACTACACCTGTCGTATTTTGAGGATACGGAGAAGATACGCAATTAATCGCAAGATGAATCTTTTTGGTGAAAAGATGAAAGATCGACGTAATGTTAATTACGGAGAAACGCACAAAATTAATTTTCAAAAAAAGATTTCGCGAAGAAAAAAGTTTTTTCAATATGGAGTATTGAATACGTAAGAGATCACGGCGTGGGAACGCACAAAATTTACACAAAAAACGTAAAATTCGAAAATTTACGTAATAATTCTCGCAAATTATGTTAAAGGGTACGAAAATACACAAATTTACGTAAGAATTTATTAGAAAACGCATTAATTTATATGCCAAAGCGATTAAAACTCATTAAGGGATGAGCGGTCACGTCCTTGCAGCATCGATAATCGGTAAATTGGAATAGGCGGCAAGGTGGACGTGTTCAGAATTTGCATTCTGCGCATGCGTGAGCATACGACGATGAGAATCGGTTAATGCCTACAATGTGCAACGCGTGTACGTAATTGTAGGGTTGCGTGTATATACACGTAGGTTGTAAATGTGTGAGTGTGATGTATCATTTGCAGGTTACAACAATGTTTGCCATTTTTGTCCTTGAATACGTCGATGTGATGCATTGACTCTGTATTTTGTCTATTTTCGGACAGATTTCTGCATTTCTTAATTCGTATTTTTTAATCGTGCGAGTGCGAGAGAGAAAGAGTTAATTATATTTTGCGATATAAATTCTCGTAGGCGCAACATTTTTCGTTAGAAAAGACGATTAAAATATTTACAGGTGGTTGAGACCTAGAAAATCAATTTCCGTCATAACATTTTTCGATGTTAATTATTGACGGGGAATTAATTAGTACGCAGATATTTTTTCAAGGACTTTATTCCGATATCCGAATGCGTGAGAAAATACGTAATATGGTCAATACTAATGCTAGGGGCGGCGGAAAAATTAATTTAATAATTTTTTCGCCTATATTTTCATGTGTAAGAAGAAAAAAGGTGTAAAGAGAATGTTTAGTTCTATTTTTTACTGGGGGCGGCGAAAAATATGTTCGCCGCAAAATTTTTTATAGTATTGGAGATACCATGTATTGCGATATGTCATTTATTTTTCGAATAAATATTTTTTCTGTGTTCAGCAGAAATAAAATACGATGTAATTTACGCTCAGTAAATAGTCTAACTTATTCAGTTATAGTCGAGAATAATAGGAAATTATTCCTGAAAAAATACAAGTATTTTTTAGTTGAGAGTTATGCTTTGTGGAAGCGATTTTTATAGACAAACTTATTCAATCCGCAAAGAATTATTCATTCCTTTTGACCACATACCTAATTGCTCCTGCTACCATGTAGTGGGTAGAAACTTATAATTAGTGTGGTTTAAGGTCCAAGGGACCATATAAAGTTGGTTGGAGTCACACGCCTACTTTCACAGCCTCGTAACTCACAACTGACGTTGCCTCAACACCAATGTCTCCTCTTCGTAGAGGGAGTACTCCGGCGCATCGCATGTGCACGGGAGACTCGTGGGCGGAGTCACGACAGGTATCGCTGCGCTATAGTTTTTTATATTCGATTTATTTAGAAAAATATCTCGTTGCTCTAATGGTAAGTATTTGAACAGTCGTCGTAGATCGGTTATTCGGAATTTAAAATTTTTCTAGTTCAAATTTTGAATTTTAATAGGCAATTAGGGGTTAAGTAAAGTGATAACTATAGAGCATTTAGACAATTTGACGCGCTCCCACGAAGCCAATTTAATGAAATCGTCGTCGTTTTATAATTGGGACAAATTGTGCCACTAAGTAGGTAGGTAGACTAGAGGTACCTCCTACCTAGTGGCTATAGTGAGTAAGCGCGAGTGTGGTTGGTTCTTCGAAGTAAAGGGCATGGCGAACGACACTGGCGCTTACTCGGTGGGATAAAATTTAGCGATCAATGACTTTTGCGACAATTTCTTAGCCGAGTGTGTCAGCTCATCCCAGCTCATCCGATGTTTTTTTGTTTCTCGAATCGAACGATACGTGGGCACATCGTCTGTTACTGTTTTTTGACAACTATACTCACTGGAGGCTGCTCTGACCCCAAAAAGGGGTTAGGATAATGTTTGTTGTCTTAAAAAAAGTGAGTGATACGTTGTGATTATGTTTTTTGGGTCAATTTTCAAATTTTCAACCACTCACTCGTGGGCCTTTCGTGGCCTAAAACGTGTTAGTTACGAAACGTTTTTACTAGGCACCTATTTTTTATTTCGCGCTACATCCTCGCATTTGCTGGTGTAATGTAATGATGCGTGATGTGGTGCAGATACACTTTTTTTTTTTTTTTTTTTTCAAGGAGGGGTAGCATCATCGAGGATAAGCTACTTTGCTTCAGTTTCAGTTACGGTCTTGTAGTTGGCAACCCGCAAATTCTAACTAGGAATTTTCCAAATGATATGAAATTGAGCGAGGGGTGCTCGAAACAATTAGCTAGTCGGTACGTTACTTAATCATCAATCAGTTAGGTAACTGTTTCTCGACTTGGTTGGGTAGGTACCTGTACTCGGTAGTAAGTTGGTCACATTTGTAATCTTACCAAGTGCGATGAAAATTATAGACAAAAATACGTCTACATTTTCCTCGCAAATTTCACGACGAAAATATTGGTTAATTTAAATGCGAAAAGAACACCGTGTTTCGCAGGACAGACCGCATTCGCTGGAATACCAATACGGTGTTCCACCATACGTGAAAGTAGTAATAAAGCGTGTAATTTTGCGCTGATATTGAAATCACCGGCCTAGGTGTACATACCTAGGCACTGAACTGGTGAACTGTTTTCAACGAACTGAAGAAGCTTTCGTTTCATATTCTCTAAACACGTCGTAATTTAGGAATAAATATTCGGACAAACTTTTTACTTTATTCGCGTTCGTTTTCACTTAGTGTTACGAGCGGGACTCTGGCCACCCGGAACAAATTACGCCGATTGCAATCATTCGGTAGGTAGTAAGTAGGTAATCACCTACCAATTGTTGTATTTAATAATTTGGCCAGTTGTTTTTCAGCGGCGTAGCGTGTGCTTCGAGCCTTTGATATTTCAACTGGAGCTACCGTTTTCGTTGGCTACACCAAGTGAATGAAGAGTAGGTAGTTACCGGCACGTGCCTACATTTTAAAATATTTTTCCGAGCGCCCCGCACTTTCACTTTCATCGTCGACAAAATTCTTCGAAATAACGTCGGCTTCCGGCAAATATTGAAAATTATTTTCTACACTTTTTGGCGCGCTTCGAACGGAAGCGTGGTTTTGCGAAGAAAGGCGGACGAACGTGCGCGAAGTTAGAGAAATGGGCACCGCAACGGCATTTTCTAGTCGCGGCGCCGACTGCAGCACGGTATTCGCTGACAAAGGTTGCAACGGCGGCTACTCGCGGGTTATTCGTTTTATTGCGGGGCTACGCTTGGAGAAACGCTGTTAATTCGATGGTCGGATGGTCGCATTATTTTGTGAAAATAAAGGATGCCGAAAAGCGGTGGCTAGTCGGATGTAGGCTGGGCTACCTATTTGTTTGGCCCGGTCGACCCGGCCCAAACTCGCACGAGCACGGACGAGGGGGCCCGCCAGTGGTGGCTGTTCCCGAAAAATAGAAACGCGTACGCGGTCCGAGTGGGTAGGTACCCCCAAGTTTGCTGCATTTTAGTTAATATTTCGCTTCACTAATTAGGTGGGCATTTGAAATTGGTACGTGCGGACGGACGGACGCGAGAATCGGTCGTTGAAACGGTTGCAGGAGCGAGACGGACCGGTGCTGGACGGCGACGGCCTACCTAACCTCGCGCAAGACACTAAACGCGAACCGAGTCTCGGTAGCGTTCGATTTTCACGTACCCACCCACCCACCCACTTAGCCGCTCACCTACCTCGACGATAGTAATAATTACTACACGACAATCAACGGCTGAAGGGAGGCGCACGCAGTTAGGCTAATTAGGCGCACGATATAGGTACGTAGGCTGTAATGACGTACACGGATGTGCTGCCGCAGCCTAAGGCGACGTTCTCGCGATGCTCGACCGAGGCCGCTCCGCGTCTCCAAACCATTTTCAGTCGACGGTACGGTGCGGTGCGGTGCGGTGCGGTGCGGTGCGGTGGGGTTGGGTTGGGTGGCCGGAGCCCCGCACGCACGCAGCCACCGGTCGCGCGCAGAGAGAAAACCGAAATTAAGCAACCACCAACCGTATAAACCGGATACCCGTCCGAGTCGACGGCATCGAAAAAAAGCGATCGAAAAAACAATGCGAAAACGCAACATAAAACCGACGGCGAGAAGAGAGAATGCGTGCGGATCGAAGTTACGATAAACGTAAAATTTTGCTTTCTAAAGAGAAAAGATGGTTGCGCCGTGAAATATTCGTCGAATTTACCAACTTGCCAACTTCTCCGGCCAAATTCAACGGATTACCTACCGAGGGGCGAGCCGATATTCTGGTAATATTCGAAATTAAAGCGCGCAGACGCGCACACTTTTTACAGAGGCGCCGATTTGGACACTTTTTTGGTGCGACCGCGGCTCGGCGGCGACGCAGACGGACCTAATTAATCGGTTAATGCACCCGTCCGTAAAACGAGAGCAAATATTTAAAGCGCACCTACGAAATTTTCCAAGTTGCTTAATAAATTGCCACCTCCAGCGGCTAAAAAATACAAAACCGGAAATGCAAATGCGCGATTGCGCGAGTCGAGCGAACCGTTTTTTGCGCAAATTCTTTGGCGGTTCGGTGACCACAGTTTCGTCGAAAACCGGTGCCTCCGTTACGTTGTTTTCACGCAGTTAATTAGCGTATAATCTGCGCCATCGTCGGCGGCGTGGCTGGGCCGGACCCGAACCCCCACGCTCAACCGCTGAACGAGCGCCGCTGCATTTGCAGCGGTTTCGCAGACCCGTTTATTCGTCACCGGTAATTTTCAGCAAATTTCTAACTCGCTACTGCGGTCTGAAATCGCGCCGGTTAGCCAACGACGTGGTTTTTCGTGGCACCAAGAAGCGAGACTCTCGGCACGGAAATGGGAAAATTCATAGAGTTACGGGTGTCTGTTCGTACCTACGTGTAATACGCACTGACCGTTACCCCCGTCACCTCGCCTGCCTGCCTGCCTGCCTGCCTGCCTGCCTGCCTGCCTCGCGGCTATTTTCTTTTCGTTCGTTGGGCCAACGCCCGATTGAGACATCCGCAAGGGCGTAGCTATAGAACATTTTTCAGCGGTGGGGCGAAGCAAGTTTTCGTTAAAAGACAGATCAGCTTGGAGGGTTGACGGACGACGCGGTACATGTACGATTTTGGCACACGGCCATTGGTCAATACGCCGCCCTCAACTGCAACTGCAGCCGGACTGTACTCGCCACATATCTCGGCAGGCGGCTCTACGGGCTGACGATACGATTATTTACGATTATTTTTCTCGTTCCGCTCTTGAAAAAAGATGTTTTCGTGTGTTTCCTGCCTTCTAGAACTTTCACGTACTGAGGGTTGTTTTTGTTTTTTGGGTTGGTGGCGGAGTTTCCTACGACCCCGGTGGATACACGCGGCCTTGGCCCACGGTGTATAGATGGTTTGAAAATTAATTTCCGTTTGGTAACTATTCTACGGGCAAAACTCAACCGCGCCTGGGAATGAGTACCCCTTCGCCATCGCAGTTGCGCCGCTGGTACCTCGGTCGCAGTCGGTTTTATTGGCTGCGCCAAAAGCAGTCGTTGAAAATTTTCTAATGTAATTAACGCAAAGAAATCTTATATAGGTATGTAGAAGCCGCTGGTCTGTAACGTTGTCACGTGATCATCGTTGCAGATAATATTTGGCTATTTGTATATTCGAGTTTCGATCCAACTCTAAATCATTTGTCTTCTTCATTTCGCATCCGATTAATTGATAATTTTGGACACGTTTACGCGTTAATGTAGATCTGCGAATTATTGCTATTGTTGTACTCGCTGGTGTAGCTAATATTATAACACTAGCTGCCTGCGGTGTCAGCTTCGCCTAACGAATGCTTAGAACCTTCGACCCTGGTCCTATATAGGCTAAGTGTTCACTGATGCACCTATTACGCGATAAAATCTGAAAATATAAAGTTTGCCCCCTTTTTGGGCGCAACGAGGGTTGAAAAATGGGTTTAATTATAAAATTAAGATCAAATTCAAATTCAGCTCCTTAAAAACCATCCAAAATAATATATATATATATATATATATATATAAGACTGTAGGATAAAACGAAAAAAATAAACGACTAGTTAATTGCGACTAATAATATATTGAAGAAATTAACACTTAGGTCGATTCATATTCGAGAGAAGAGAGTAGTGTTCCGTATGAAACTGTTGAACGAAATAAATTATAATTTATAAAGTAGCGAGAGTAAACGGTCAACGAATGTAAGAACCATCCGTCGAGTTGTGGCGTGAATCGAGATAAAGCCGTAATACAACCTATAATGATAATCATATGGCCCATCTAGAGAATGAATACGTTCATTCTTATATATATTACACGATGAAATTTGAAAATACAAGATTCACCCATGTTTGGACATATTCTGCGGGATGGCTGCTACATAGGTATCGTACCACGTTGCTGTCGTGGTGACGCCAGAGTTAAGAGACGTTGAAGATAGATGAAAACCTACAGTTGAAAAAGCAAACGCTTGATAAGTGATAACCTATTAAAACTAAACGATATTTTAGCGCCCCCAGATCTTAGTATAAAGAAGTTACATCGCATCGAGTTGCGTTGGTAACTGCGATGAAAGGGTGTATCAGTTGGGTTAAAAAACCGAAGGAGTTTTTAAAAAATACGCTTTCATAATTTGAAGCAGAAAAAATGATGGCGAGAGAGAAAATAAAATTTCTCACTTTTTTTTAAACAAAAATTGACAAAACAACCGATAAAAACGGATACGAGTGTGCGTGTGTGCGTGTGTGCGTGTGTGCGTGTGTGCGTGTGTCGCAACGCGTGAAAGCAGCAGCGCTGAAGTTGGTCGTCCGGTGTACTTCGACAAATCGAGCGAGTAGAATAAAAGCGTGTATACCTAAAACTGGGGACCATTTATTAAAGCACAACCCGAAACATTTAGCGGAATTAAACGACGCGTTCGAACATTATTCGTACAGTAAAGATAAAACAATAAAATTGAGATGTTTAGAATTAGAAATAGAAATAGAAATAGAAATAGAAATAGAAACTGATAGAGTCGTTGAAATTAGATGTGAAAAATGCTACGAAAGAATTACATCGATATGAAAAAAATAGGAACGTTAAAATGTTAATGGCAACTTAAAAATTCCGGTTAAAAGTGACGAAGAAAGTTGCGAAGACAAAAATACGAGGTAATTGCGTTAAATGATAAAATTAAGTGCGATAATCGGTGGGGCAAGGAATAATAATAGCCCCAAAAAGTAAGAAACAACTTCTCAAAAATAACGTACGAATTGACGTTAGTCGAGGTTTGACAACTAGGAAACTATAGACGTATAAGGGAAAGAAATTCACAGGCCTTCCTTCGTGATACGCAAATAATAAAGGGTTTAAATATTCTCTCGGAAGTTCGCCTACAAGTTATAATATAATTACGCCCAGCCCAAGTGCGCCATTCTGTTTGAGAATGTTTTTCTTATTTTTACGAATTTTTGTTTGGTGTTTGGTCCTAAATTAGTGTTCGACGATTGGTTCACTCCGAATTTGGAATCGAAATTTGAATGTAGCGTTGCCAAAAATACTCGACCTTTTTTTTTTGGCACTGGCTCTTGACCAAAGGTGGGGATGTAAAAAAATATTTTGGGCGAAATGGTTCGAAACAAATTGATGATAAAAATAGTTATTTGCGATACGAGAGTGTCGCACGCTAGAAAAACAAGAAAAAATTAATCGATAAAAGATTAATATACCGTATATAAGCGGTTATTTTATCAATTTTTATTTTGAATATATTTTTTGGTAGGTACCTACCTATACCTACGTATCGTAAACCTAATTTAAAAAAAAGGAAAAAGCGCGACAAACGCGGCGTATATTCTCACGGATTAATTTTTTACTTTTTTCTTTACCCCAAATAAATCAAGATTAATTTCCTTAAGCGTATTCGAATGACACACCCATTACCCATTATACCTAGTTCGCAAATTTCGGTACGACATTTTTTATAGTGAACTAGAAAAATTTTCAACTACTAACTTAATTCTTATATTTTAATTCTTATTATAAAAAAAAAAAACTAGTTAAAAACTAAGAGACACAAAAAAAAAAAAAAAGGAAAAAAAAAGTCTGTCGGAATGTTGGTCTTAAAAAATTTTAGTACATACAGTCATCGCATTTCCTTTACGAAGGCCATACACTGTAAAACATTTCAATCCAACAAACATATACGCGATTAGGTTAAAATTACTAAACATCTCGGTAAACTTCTCAACTAATCGAATGTAATAAAAACAAATCTAATTCGCAACTGCCAAAATAAGGCAGCCGCAATCTTTTTCACAATTTACTACACGACACAGTTTTTAAGAGACCCTCTCACCGGACGCAACTCTGTTTGTTTTGCACTTGCTATCTCCATTCCCGGTGGACTTTCCAGCTTTATTATATAACTTAAGCCTAAATTTGACGATACGTGCGGCGAGCAGCCCCCTCAGTTGTGGTCTAACTCGTTCTTGTGAAGTGGGGTCACCGAGTTTACGCAGAAATACAGGCTAGCCTCTCTCACCATACGGGGCCTTAAAAATACTTGGGACTTGGCTTCGCGACATGTCTGTCCGAAAATAATGGTCGAATAATTATTTTGAAAAAGGTCGATCGAAAAGAAAACACTGGTCAACGTAGGAAGTGACGTGAAACGAGCTAACCTATAATATACTAGGCAGGATCGTGAGGTCATACCTCACGGTATCCCACTCAACCCCCCCCCCCCCATTAACTCGCTTGAAACCCAACACTCCGGACTGACGATCTATCTTATAGGTACAATCGAGTCGTTAATCGCAGACTTATAGTTTAACAAAATTTGTTCATCCGTTGGCAAAACATTTAATTGGTCTAAGAAATGAGTTTATTTAAACGGAGCTCGACCTGAGGTAAGTTTAATATTTTTAAACTCCGAATATTCCTCGCAGGTTTGAAAATACGTTGCCGACTAATATCAGCGCCACGCTGAAGATTTGAACAATGGTCGGCAATTCATTCTTCTCGACTATTACCAAGAAGATCGTTGGTTCTACAAGAAAATGTTACGCACAGTTTTTGTAGTTGCGAATAAAACAAATTTTAACTCGACCCTTTTTTAGAAATTATAGTATAATTTTTCATAGATAAATAAGAAAAACTGCTCGAGGGGGGAGGGGGGTACACTTTCCAAAATTGGGAGCGAAGCAACGGTGGAATGGGGGAGATATTCAACGGCTACGTTCACCGGCACATACCTAAGCATCGATTAATTAACGAAAAACAATTCACTTCGCAAATTAGTCGGGATAAAATTTTGAAGATGACTCGACTAAAAATAATTATTTTAATAATTTTTTTTTTTTTTTTTTTTTTTTTTTAATATACCGCGTTTTTAAAACGGACAAAAAAGTTTAAAAAAATAATTAATCCTGGATTTAGAACGCTGTAAATATTCTAACTTCGTACGGATTGTACTGAAAATCTGCGATTGTGAATTTTAATATCTATAGCTATGAAAATAGCTACTTTCTACACTTCTCACTATTATCGATGGCACGCTCCCCTTATTTTTCATTTTAAATCTTAGCTACGAGTATTTTCATAGCTATCAAAAATTCATAATCATAAATTTGCGGCACAATCTGTATGGCGTGCAATGAATCCGTATCGGGACTAGGATAAATTATCCTTTACACTTTTTAGTTCGCCTTAAAAATGTGGTACCTACGTATATTAAAAACATTTTTTTATTTAAACATTTATTTTCTAATTGTTATTCTCGTCGTTTCGTTTCCATTTCACGCCTTTACACTTTATATTCGTACTCGTTGACGAAATATTTTCTACTTTTTAGTGTCGTATATACAAATTTTAAATTGGATTTAAAAGTAATTTTCCAACGAGTTAGAGATCCTTGGAACGTTAACATATTGCATTGTCATTCAGTTCTGACCAACGCGTTAAAGTTTCAAGTCTCTATCTCATCGGAAAATTACTTTTAAATCGATTTCAAAATTTATACCGGACAGACAGACGACAAATCGTGTTAATAAAAATGCGATAATAATGAAAAATAAGAGAAAAGTCTTTGAAACGTTTCTTTTCAGCGGAACGGAAATCTCTATACCTACACCTATTGAAAAACACTAAAGGATGAAGGCTGCTGCTAATTAACACTATCACTGCGGAACCACTGAAACCACTGAACGGATTTACTCGAGATTTTCAAGAGAAAATTGTATAATTCGAAGATAAGTTTATAGCCATTAGGGAAGTCCGTAGAGACTCCTTGCGGTCAAAGCCACAAATTTTTAGAATTTATGAAATCAGAATTTAGGTCCATAAAAAAAGGGTCGATTAGATAATTTTCTCCTATACGACGTAGTGACACGTCTTAGAATATGTTTTTAAGGTTCCAAAATCCAAATTCTCCTTTCAGTTTTTGAGTTTGATCAAATTAGGAGGTCCAGATAATTTTTCCTCAAATAATCGAGTGATACGTAGTACAATATGTTTTTTAGGGTGTCGTAGGGCGTTGAATTCGAATTTTTGGTATAGTTTTGGATCGAAACTATAAATTTCTGAAACATTTAGGGGCACGGAAAAGTTGTTAGAATAAGGGATGAAGGCAAACACGGATGAATAGACACTAAGCGGGAGAAGCTGAGGGTAACAGCTAGTATTAAAATACTCGATGAAGAATAAAAACGTGACAATTTTTCTTTTACCGAACAACCTTTCCTCCGACTTTAAAATTAAGATCCAAATAAGATGACTTTCTCTCTCTCTCTCTCTCTCTCTGTCTTCTTTCATCGTACACGATATAATACGTTTCGTATTATTTATTAATGATTTTACTTTGAATTTGGATGTTGAAAAAATTCGCAGGTTTCACACTTTGTCGGAACGAGTGGAGGACGTTGAAAATGAATAAATAAAAAAAAAAGGTCGCCATACTCTTAAGCCTCCAGCGCACCGGTGCGTTATTCATACCCCGTTATGGAGGTGATCAAATTTTGGCGGGCGATTCCGACCGCCCGGACAACGCGCGGGTGTGCCGAGGCCTTTATTTTTCATAAAATATCGTAATATTTTATCGTGTTTCGGCTAATTTTCTGGACTTTGAGTTCATTTTCAGTCACCAATAACCACCACATGGACGTTCGGTTTTTTTATTCTTTAAAATATAATATTTAGCCGTCGGTAACTTATTCTTCGAATCGTAAAACAATAACGAAAGTTGGGTACCTTTAACTCTTGGTACGACATTTTCATCCGACTCATTCAACACGTTTCATCGAGCTTCCAGCAAAAAAATGTGTTGCGTACGAAACGTGCTAAAACGAATTCACATGCTCTCATCAGTTGGCCCGCTGAAAATGTTCGTATTCGATAGCTCCGGCACGCTTTTCCGCACCCTCTCCGAGGTCCTGCAGCTCGTACGGCCGTTAGCTCGGAAGGTTCGCTGGGGGCACTGCAAGTCCGAAGTGACCTTAAAACGAAGCCAGCCAGCGAACGGAATGGCAAAATTCACAATTATTCTAAACCGATAAACGGAAACGGGGCGAACGGGGCGAGCAGCAGCAGCAGCAGCAGCAGCAGCAGCAGCAGCACTGCAGCAACGAAACCAAAATAACAGCGGCGCAAATCGGCAAATCGTCAGTCGGTGAAAGCGAAAGAAGGGAAAGAAAACGGAAGAAAAGAGAAGAAAGAGAAGAAAGAGAAGAAAGAGAAGAAAGAAAAAAAGAAAAAAAAGAGCACGTAGGAATTTGCCCGTCTTACGGCTGCGAATAGAAAATAAATAAAGAAAGAAGAGAACGGGCCAGCGAATGCGACCGGTGGCGGTTCGGTCGTTCGTTTGTCGTAATTAGCGCTCGCATGAGCGTAGACAACGTGCGTCCGTAGAGTATAGGTAGTATACGTAGGTAGGTACACGCGTGGGTTTACCTTTACGTAGTGTATACTACAGGCTACGCGTATCCGTATTCCGTACGCCGTACGCTGCTATTTTGTGCGCCAACAATCGGCTGGGCACTACGTGTGCGAGGAGATGAAACGAGAGCCGCGAAAAGGGTGAGGGTGAGGGTGAGGGTGAGGGTGAAGAAGAGAATAAAAGTACGAGTTGTAAAAAGAAACAGAAAGAGGGTGGACGGGGGAACGTACGGCTGGGGTGAAAAAAAATAAAAGGAATTATAATTTGTGGTTGCCGTCGTCGTGTACCTACCCGATTCTGGCACCCAGCACCCAGCACCCAGCACCCAGCACCCAGCACCTATCCTACGACCATAAGCGCAGTAGCGCACGCCGCCTGTTGCTGCACAGGTCCACCCGTCGTAGCTGCGTTACAAATTTCAAGCGATCCGCGAATACCCAACGAGACTCTGTTCCGTTCTTTTTGGTCGTTTGCTGCGAGAAGTGGCCAGAATCGTTTCGTTCTCGGCCAAAGTGCCAAACCGAAGCTCGAAATATGGCATCTTTTCGGGGTAAACGGGCGAAAAGAACGAATCAAGGTAATATGGCGGTAGGGGCGGTCTGTTGCGCCCCGCGCGAGCTACGCGCGCAGCCTTCGAGTGGCGCTGCAGCGCAGTCCAAGTCCAACGCAGAATGCGCAGTGTAGCTGCAGACAGCGGGGTGCGCGCCGCAACAGGTGGTTCGCGGCTACGGCGCGGTCAAATTTCACGAGCCAGCGATCTTTGATGTACGGTGTAACGGTGTAACGGTGTAACGGTGTAACGGTGTAACGGTGTAACGGTGTGGCGGTGTAACGGTACGATGGTAACGGGCCTCGAACGTAACGACTGACGACTGACGAGATTCTCGGCCAAACAGATCGTTTCCATCATACGGGTGTGTGGGTGTGGGGGGTTAATACGCGACGCACGTAATGTAGCATCGAGTGGAATGAGGCCACGAGGGTCGTAGTCTCGTAGGTGCGCACGAGTCGCAGCTATGGTGTGTGGTATGGTTCGGCGCCGGTGCGTCGGATTGTCGGTCGTAAGCGTTGCAAGTGGTTGCGGCCGAGCGCGGCAATGCGAATGCAGTGCAGTGCAGTGCAGTGCAGTGCAGTGCAGTGCAGTGCAGTGCAGTGGAGAGGAGAAGTGAGGCGGTAAGCCGTGGAGGGAGACGCGACGCGGAAGGAAGAGAACGGCGGGCAGTGAGCGCGGAGAGTGAAAAATGCGATGAAGATAGAGAGAGAGAGAGAGAGAGAGAGAGAGAGAGTGTGAGAGGGAGAGAGCGAGGAGGCGCGATTCGGAATGGGTGCGGTGCAAAGGCGAGGGCGAGGGCGAGGGCGAGAAGGGAGCGTGTGACTTGACACGTTACGCCACTCTCACGGTGAAGCAGTCGCAATCGCATAATCACACCGTCGCCGTTTTATCCCTCGGCTTTTTCTTCTCTCTTCCTTTTTCTGCGTCTTCGTCTTCTTCGTCTTCTTCGTCTTCTTCGTCTTCTTCGTCTTCTTTATCTTTCTCTTTCGACTCGTACTTCGACTTGGACTTGTATTTCTACGGTTCTACCTTTTCTGCTGTCTTGTTTTTCTGCAGTGCCTACTTCTATTTACACTTTTAGGTACTTTTTTCTTCTTTTCTCTGTTTTATTTTTTTTCTAAAATAAAGACGAAATAAATATCTAAATAGTAATAATAATTGAGAGAGAAAAAGAAAAACGAAAACGAAAAAAAAAGTAAATGCATTCTGCGGTCCAAGTGTAAAGAGCTTTAGCACTGTTAGAGCTGAAGACTTTAAGCTAAACGTTAGCGAGATGGCCGGCGGCGGCGGCGGCGGAGGCGGCGGCGGCGGCGGAGGCGGAGGCGGACCATCGAACTCAAATACGCCGAAATAACCGATAAACTGCTCCGCGTGCATTCGACTCCGACTCTATACGATCATTACCTATGTAATATATATATATATATATATATATATATTGAATATTAAACCGCGTACCACCAGTGACGTATCGAAAGAATTTTGGAAGACGGGTTAACGTGTTCGAATTTGACGATAAAAAAAGGAGGAAAAATAAAACATTTCGAATATAATAGCCTATATTATATTACATTATGGATCGAACTGATGTCTCATTTTTTCTTCCAAGTCGGTTGAAAAGACTCGAATTTGCCGACCGCTCTCGAAATTTGCCAATTTGCAGACCGATTTTGTCTGCTCGTGGGCGGTGACTCGCCCCCCTCGCCCCATGCATGACGGGAGGTGCCTGCATACAACCGTTGCTAAAAAGCCACCCTACCCATAGAAAACAGATCGAACAGCTTTAGCAGCTGTTTTTCACTTTTTCGCTGCCAACGTCTTTTGAAGTGAAACTTGAATAGTACACCGGCGAAAATATGGAACGCCAACAAAAACGGGGTCGGTTTGCGAGGCTACGCATTGTTTAGCTACCTGCGCTGTTTCCACCGCGGAGTATTACTTTTACTTGAGTACGCGTACGAGACGAAAAAACGGTACCGCTCTCGAGAGCAAGCATCCCCACTCCTGCCCGCACCTACCATTATTAGTTCGGTGTAACGTGGTTTCCGAACTATCCGCTACACTTAATTCGCTCGTTTAATGCGATTATTTGAAGAATAAAAAAGTAAAAAATAATTTTTAGGAAAAACGCTTTTGCTTACTTATTCGAGTTAAGCGCCCAGAAAAGGAGAAAATAAAATAATTTTATTCGCTTTGTAGCATCTGGAAATGGCATCGAATAAAAGCGTGGGGCCGACAACAATACCCAAATTTATCGAATTCAAATTTATTCGTGCCATTCCGTGCCAACTCGATTCAATCTGGGAGGAGGACGTAATTACCAGCCTCCGAGGGGGCGATATAATTTTGATGCGTATCTTTCAAATAAAATACCACTTCGGCGATATTCGATCTGTGGTTTCAGTACTTGAGTACTTATAAGAGAAAGGTTACTTAAGTGCTTTCCCCGAGTTGAAAAACTGACTTAAGAATATGGCCCCGTATCGGTCGTCTCTCTTCACTGCCATCGGTATACAATAGCATCGCACTACCGACATTAAATTCCTATACTATAATTTGCCATTATGTCCGCCCCACGCTTTTACTCGACGCCATTTCTACATTAACCAAACAAAATAAAATTATTTTATTTTCTCCTTTTCTGGGCGCTTAACTCGAATAAGTAAAAGCGTTTACTTATATGTACTTACCTAAAAATTACTTTTTACTTTTTTATTTCTTAGTTTAAGCGAATTTTTGATTTTATTACATACCGTGGCAGTGATACACGTATGGAAGAGCGAAGATAATTACCGTTGTATTATTAGCAGTATAGAGAGACCCCGGACACGAAATAAAGAAAAAAAATTCAGGAGCTGTAATAATATAATTACAGCTGCAAGTCGGAGAAAAGCCACGGGGATAAGAGAAGTGAAAAAACGCAAATTAAACACTCTAGCGGCGAATTCGATAACTATTTTATACTCCATCCACATTCCAGTGATAAACCAAAGTCTAAATTCTGTTCCCAATCGGAGTAGAATAAAAGCGTTTAAAAACAAAATTTTCTTCTCGTTGTTAATGGGCTCGAATATGGGCGAACAAAATTGAATTTGGCACCGTAGGGATGGGGACACGACTTGAAAAGTGGGCCATTTTTTGTCGCAGCATTTAGACGGGCAATGCGTCCTCCGTTACGGGTATTTGATATAATATTTAATACCCGGTGCTTATTCCGATTATAGACCATATTGCGTAGGTGTAATTAATTATGTTGGCACGACCCAAAGAATAATGGAAGAAGAGAGAAACCGGTGAGTTAACAATAGCGACGACTTGGTAAGATTATTTGGGGTGGGGGGGGTGCGAGATGGGGCTGGCAAGACGAAGTAAGTAATTCTTCAAGTTCGCATTCAACTTAAAAAGCAATTTTTCAATCAGTTAAACTGAAAAACGTGCGTAAGTATTAAGTTGATGCCTAAAGGAGAGTGCGGGTTTTTTCAGACGCGCAGTTTGAAAATGATGTTCGGTTATTATTTTGACCCATTCTTCGACCACCAGGGACTTGTAAAGAGGGGAAATTTCGCCTGTTCGTATCTCATTGGATATTTCACGGACAGGCACGTAACAAAAGTGAGGTGTTGAGGGTTGTGACACGCCTTCCCAATTGTCAGTCAAGTCGGTGAACCAGTTGGTCAACCAGTTGGTCAACCTACTCAAATTTATTGTTGGTGCGTCATTATTTGATGTTTGGCATTAACATTTGTATTTTTCCCTAAGGCTCCAAATCAAACAAAACTAAAATAAGTTACCTAAGGTAACTGCATGTTCTGAGGGTGAAAAAATGCTTTAAAACTCCTTCCCCAAGTAAATCCTGCATACGATACCGAATACCAGTACAAACTACCATCTTTTTTTTTAGTAGTCGAAAAAATCGATAATTTCCCTCGATGTTTGGCCCAATGTTCGGCCTTTTTGTCCCGGTGCACCCACGTAAAAAAAAAAAAAATATTTCGGCACGCTACTGCGCATGTCGATTTATCATTGAGGCACCAAGTTTGAAAATGAGATTCGTTTTTGAATTTGAACCCCAGAGGTATCGTTAAAGTGAACAAATTCTGACTTTTCATACTTCATCGAGGTGCGGAGTTCATGTTTTTCGGAGTGTTGCGTTCAAATTCAAGGATGCGTCGCACAAGCATCGAGGAGTGAGCAGTGAGAAGAACAGGTGAGCTAAGATTGGATTACAACAAATCGAGTAAATGAAAGGAGTGAGAGGAACATTACCAAGGGAGCAGTGAAACGGAGCAACAATGGCGCAAAAATGGCTAGTTAACGTATGGAAATATTTTTCACGTTGAGTAGCTACCGAGTAGATGGTGTAGTAGATAGGAGCTTATAGTTAGTGTGGTTTAAGGTCCAAGCAACTATATAAAGTTGGTTGGAGTCACACGCCTGTATCACACGTCTAGTACAAAACTGTAAGAACAAAAAATAAAAACAAAGTGAAATATACTTTATGAGAAACTAAATAGTTTTCTTGTAACCGCCAGACTAGTAAAATGGAAACAAAAATTATATTTGGCCATAGATAACAAATTCTGAAAAGGAATAGTTGGGAATTAGCATATTGCAAATGCTTTTAAATGTTAAAGTGTGGGTGCCCTCCATTACCTATTGTCTGTTATCTTTCAGGATATAACTTGACAACAACAGCGGGGGTTGAAAAATCAAAAGTATGCCTTTTTTACTAGCATAGTATTCAATTATGATATGCCTCGAAGACAGTAGAGGTTTTTTTGACCTTCGTGTAAAGGTTGATCTTGAATAGGAGAAGGATGAAATTATTTCTAATTTTCGGACTCGTCGCGCTATTTTGTAGTCGAAAAATCTATTAACAATGATGACGATGACGATGATGACGATGATGATGATGATGATTATCATTATTATTATTAAATAGTAGATAAGTACTTAGGTAGGTACTGTGTAGATTATTACGCCCGTAGGTACGTAGATTTGATTTGACTGGATTGGATTGGTATGGCCGCATCTGCCAACGCAGCCACATCGCACAGCCCAACCTAACAGCCTGAACAGCGCGTAGTGGGTAGCTACTAGCTACCCATATATTATGGAGACCAGATGAGTACGCGGTCTATGCTGATGATAAGTATGACGAGTACTCACTTATACAGTACCCTGGGGGCCCATAGTTGCAGAAAAACGATAGATGGCATCCATCACACCACCCCACCCCACCCCACCCCAACCCACCCCACCCCACCACACATCATTGCATCGCATCGCAACAAGACGCTGCGGAATGTTTTCATTCAATTTTCAATCGAGTCGATTGGGCGAAAAAAAAGGATTGGTCGAGAAAATGTTTTCAAAAATTATCGAGTGATACGACGCTGTCGTAGAACGACGATGGAATGGTTTTCACCATTGGTGGAATTGAGTTCAGCCAAAGTCGACTTTAACGATATCCAATTCAAATTGATAGTTGTAACTGTAAACTTTACAATTTTTATGCACGGAAAAGAATGGAAATAAAATAATTCACCTCGACCATTCGAGTTGGTCACTTTGAAGTAAGGTTGAAAAACTGCTTTATATAGCCTCTTGAAAAACAGCAATGGAAAAGTGGTGAAGATCCGAGATGATTCAAATTGGACAAGTTTAGTCTAGATGTTGACTCTGTCATTTCTGGTGCAGAGCAGTCGCCAGCTATTCCGCCTTCGTAAGCAAAGTCCTTTTCGGATGCCCCTTTACCTTCTAGAATTTCCTCGACTCTTAGTTTTTGCCAGTGTTTCATTAGGATTTAAAGAAAGTCTACTCGTTAAAACTGATCTCATGAAACGACCCAGGGGTAGTGGGCCTAGCGGGCACCTGTTCTTGTCTCATGACACACAATAACCTCTGGCATCAATGGCTCAAATTCAGAATCATGTAGGTACGTATATCACAGGTATATTTAACCACGTATATAGGTACACGATTTTATATAGAGGATTTCTATTGAACGTGAAACAGGTCGGAATTATCTTCCGATAGTCTCGAAATTGGGTGGCCTTATTTGTTTTTGAACAACGATCAAGCTCGTTGTTTTTGGCGCGGACAGTCTGCGTGGTAGGTACATCCGATAGGTCTAATATTATGTCCCATTTTTTGCAGTTTAACGGCTTTGAAATGCGTAATTTTTCATCCATAGTCACAAATTGCTAGGGAGAGAAGATAAATTGGAGACAAACCATAGAAACTGTGGCTAGAAAGTAAGCTTGTTGTTGTTTAATCTGCTGGGCACTCGCTTATTATTTCATTCTTTTTGTAAATTTGTAATTTATATAATGTGGCAATACAACTCGCTGTGAATCTCTGTAACAGTTCATCTTAAAAGTTAAATGCATTAACTTTGGAATTATTTTAAAATTAATTTATTTAAAGATTTTACAGTTGGTTTTTGTAAAGAAACCCTTTTGTTTCTATCATTTCTCAGTACGCTAGATTTCTAAGTAGGTTTTCTTTAGAAAATCTGCTTATTAGGTACTCTTGGTGCGGTATTAGCCCCATGGCGTTGAAGGCGGATTCATTTTTCGTTTCACGCCCTTAGGAAAATTTTAGCACCAATAAATCAGATTCGTACGTCACTATAATAAACGTATAGTCCGGCCGAAACTAATTCGTTCGTAAAAATTATTTCACATATTATTCGCTTATAAATTATTTTACTAATATTTTTCCTTATATTTGGCGTGGGTGCGCCAATAACCATACAGACGCAGAAAAAAAAAAGGCGGGCGAGGGTCCCCCCTCACATATTTAATGTGTAAACATTCAGCTGAAACACGATAAATATGTATCTAGCTTGTATGTGTGCGTGCATGCAATGTGCCACCAGCTTGCCACGGATATCTGCTTGTGAGTGTGTGTATGTGTGTTATGCGACAAACAGAATTTGAAACTGGACAGTGCGCCGTGCAGTTTTTTTAAGCAATCTCAACTTTTTTGTATCTAATAATATTTTTTTAAACCCGGGAGGAAGCGGACTAGAGAGCAAGAATGTTTACACGTTAAAAAAAGTTTGTTGCTTTCACCAAAAAAATGAATTCTATAGTGGTACTCATATGCCAGCAAAAATCCAGGGCTGGCATAAGCCAAAAGTTTGTATACATAGGTATAATATGTACGTATATTCCATTATCCTGTACCCTTACCGTACTTCCCGTACCCTCTATTTATGTTTTTGTTTTGGTTATAGAATACTCAATGTTGCACCAATAGCCACGAAATTCGGAATAAATATTTATTTCAATTCGTTGTAGTACCCCACCAATTTTGACGCGGATCGGCCGCACGGTACTTCCAATACCGCAATTTTTGTTTTTATATTAAGCGTTTCTGGTAAAGTATTTTTCTTCCTCTTTTTTTTTTTCTAATTTGCATAAACTTTTCTTTTTACAAAAATTATCCGCGTGTTCGTGTTTTTTTTTTCTTTTATTTTATAACTATATCGCATTTTTTGATTTTATTTGAAATTATACGATTATTCGCGTACTTTATCGTTTTAATTAATTTTGCATTTCAGGAAATAATGTTTTTAAATTTCACGTTGCCTGATATTTCGTCAGCAGCTAACAAATTTCGTACAATCATAGCATAACCAAGGTACCACTTACGCGTACGAACTTACAGATAATTTATTAATGCGACCATCTAAATTCATAATGTTTTTTCCCTCGAAAACCTACTCTTTCTAGCGGGGCTTGGCTGCGCTAGTGTTTCGTTCGTTTTCATTCGATTTCGCTGCCCCCAAAAAAATGTTGCCGCCGGCAGTCACCCACCCATTCATTCCGCCGTATGGTTGTTACAGCTCTGTTCTGGAGTACGGGATTTTTAAAGCTGACTAATATTTGGGGGCCTTGTTGGGCCAAGTATGGCGGCTTCTATCGGGTAATAAGCGAGGCTGTCAAAACCCCGATTTAATGCAACCAATTCCACGAATTTTGGCACGTTGGGGGCGAATATCGAGTTGCAGCGTCCCGTAGGGCACACGGTGAATATTATATGCGGATATTTCTGGGCAAATTACAAAGAGATCGGAAAGGAATGTACTCGATATTCGAACGTATCAAATTTAAATTAATGTTTCATACGGCGTTTTTGCGTTTACCTTTATTTTATTTATTTTGAAGATGTAGGAGAAACGGGGAAAAAGCAAAGAGAGTTTTGACGAGCGCGGTAGCCAATAGCGTTGATTTAAAAATGTCAGTTCTCACGGCTTGTAAAGAGGAGTGTCCATTTTATTGGTGCCGAAAACCGAATACAGGGTGAGTTAGAGGTAAGATAGAAAATAGCAGGTGCTACGGAGGTACGTAAATGTACGAGCGTGTGCGAAGGGTAAAGTGTGCCACGTAAAAATGCGAAACATATGTTTGTGGAGGAGCACAAAAAATTCATCGAGGACATGCCTACATTTTCTGACATCATCGAGCGATACAATCGATGATACGTTGTTCGGGAGAATCGAATTCGAATTTTGGTTCAATTTCTCACCGGATCAACTATTTGCTCCTTGATGACCACGAAAAGAGGCCCGAGGAAATATTTTCGGATATTATCGAACAGATACCTACGTTTTAGGGGTACACCTACCCTAATGTTCTTTACGCTGTTGAATTTAAGTTTTTAAGTTGATTTTCAAATTTCTCCTCCCCGAGTCGTCCTTTTTTCTCAAATTACTCTCGAATACCTACGCGTTGAAAAAGTGAAGCTGGCAACTGTGTCGAGGAAGCGATTTTCATTCGACTTGGTGCGGCTCGATAAGTGAAGTTTGGCTTCGGGTCGAGATTAACTTTTACTAATATTACAGCGTCGGTACGTCTGCATCTCTGGCCAAGTGGGACCTCCGAAATTGGTTTAAGACCATTATTTAACAAATTATCACGTAATAAGTAAATAAGTGCCTAGTATAGCATATACCGTTTTCCACCGGACGGAGGCTCAAAATTTCGAGGATACCTACGGTTGAAATTTGTTCGGGGAGGATACGTAAGCAAATTTTTTAGAACCCGTTGCTAGCAGCTGATAAGTAAGTATTTTTTGTAGATTATCGATCTACACCAATTTCGACTTATTTTGCTGCAACATCGCTTCGAAATGAATTAAGCCTATTTTAGATTTTCTCGAGTGGCGATCAGTTTTTTTCTCAGGTGGGTGCTGCTGAGCGCACGAGCACCGCGTGGAACGCCATCCGAGTAATTTTTGCGGCGTTAAACTCAAATTTGCGGTACAACACAATTTTTGATGGAACCAATTTTTGGACAGTAATTTAGGATAAAATAGAGGGGGCTGAAAATAAGGAACAGAGGCGAACGTGTAACGACGTAACGACGTAACGACGTAACGACGTAACGACGTAACGACGGGTGAAGCTGCGGGTAACCGCCAGTGTCACCATAAAATAAACTGCGCGCGGGGCAGCAAACGTTTCAACGTTAATTTGCTATTTGATCGACCCCCCGCGATACACATCGGCGGCGGTACAGCAAATCGACGCCAAATTTGAGACGCACATTTTTTTGCGACTCGTTGCTGTAGTTAATGCAAACGTATGTCCCCTATATTATTAGTTACGTTTCAAAAAAAACCACGTCGATATTTTCAAAAGTATTTTCTCCCAACACGCGCCGCCGCCAAGAAGGTGCAAAATTGTGAAGTCAACTATTCAAAATTTCTACAACCATTACGCAATTCTCATTTCAAATAATCTCAACATTAGGAGAATTTTTTTCAAACATTAACGGGGTAAAGTAATATACGAGCAAAACATTCGCTAAAACGTACCTAAATGCTTTGTGCATTCTAAAGGTAAGTATAAAAAAATATCGTTATCCACCGACGTGAGAACGACGATGAACGTAGTACGTTAGGAAAATTAGTTTTAATAAAAAGGAGAAAACACGAAGAGACGTACGCAGGTGGGCGCAGGTGGGCGCAGGTGGGCGCAGGTGGGCGCAGGTGCCTCTAATACGAAAGTTGAATTCGTAACATTTCACGAAAGGCGTAAACTTAACTGGAATTGGTAAAAAGTCGTAAAATTTCGATAACTGATCTGGAACAGGGCCAGGGGGTCGCCGGAGTTGGGAAAATTCGTTTGAGCGATAGCCTAATTTTGACGACTATGTTTTTGAGGGCAGCGGCGCCGAGTAATCGAAAAATTTGGCGGCCGTTTTGACCGCAAAATCTGCCCATTCGTAAGTCGTCACCGTATCGGACCTACCATTAGATTTGCGCGAGCTCTAAATTGTAAATTTATTCTCTAAATTTTGTGATTTTTTTCAAAAGTACCAGTAAGGTCCGCGATGACGTAATTACATTCTAGTTAGTCGTTAACGCGGGTACCGAGTTTCCTCCGTACTGTCAACTCGTTACATCTTTTGCGACTTTCGACTTTCGACTTTCGACTTTCTCGTTTTTACGACGACTGATTTTTAAAACAATTATTATAATGTTTTGGAGAGTGAAACATAGGACACGACGAACGCGTAACTGCGTAATTAATGATAAAATTGTTGGGACAGAACGAGTGGGGGTACGTCGCGTCGCTCTGGTTGTCAAAATGCGGCGAATGGGGAGGGGGCGGCGGTGGCGGCGGCGGCGGCGGCGGCGGCGGCGAGTGTAGGAAATTGGAGAAAAGAAGGACTGGAACGGCATTCGTAGGAGGCCCGCACCTCCGTTCGCTGGGCGGTAAACTGCAGGGCGGCGTGAAAGTGTAAGTCGACTGTTAGGGTGGGGGCGGAGAGTTGGTTGGGAAACGGCGTCGTATTTCGTCTTTTTCGGCACAACTTTCGGCTTCGCGCATTCATTTCTCGCCATCAAAAACGCGCTCCCCGATATTTAACCTCGAAACGTATGGAATGTTGAACTTGCGACGGAGTAAAAGAGAAAAAGAGAAAAAGAGAAAAAAATCCAGATAGGAGCGATAAAAATAAGCGGATAATACGTACCCACGTGAGCAGCGCAAAGTGTATTCCGATTGGTGAGTTCTGCGCGCATCGCAGCCGCACCGCAGATTGCGGAAAGACGGACGGACGGATGGACGGAGGCACTCGGCGGCGATGGCGCCCAAATATGTGACGCGGCGCCGGCGCCTCACTCATTCGTCGATCGAATATCGCGCCTACGGCCAGCCTCGATATCCCCACCCCACCATTACCCTCGCGTCGGGTCAATTTTAATTACCCGTTTGGAAAACTAGCTGCGTATAAATCGTTTCGTACGAATTTTCATTGAAAAAAAAAAAAAAAAAAAAAAAAAAAGCGAAAAAACGAAAAAAAGGTCGACAGAGGGCACTTTACGTAGGTAAATTATAACCCGAGGCGGGTGAACCAAAAACCGCGTCAAGTACCACCGAATATAAATTCCAAAGTTTAGGGCGGCTGTAGATCGTAGGGGCGCAAAGTCATCGAAAAAAGAGGAAAACAAATTGCTAGGGCGCGTTCGCAGTGTTCGACCAATCTAATTGGGGGTGGCGCGCCGCAGCGAGTAGCTAACTCTTAACGTTCCTTTACGCACGTACGTAATCGGTTGGCCGCAAGGTGCAGTCGTGCCACACACGGCGAACCGAAATATGCGTAAAGGGTAGAAACTTGTCGTCGTTTCGCGTTTCGCGTTTCGCGTTTCGCATAAACGAAAAGACAATCAACGCGCACCACACCCGACCCCCCGCTACTGCGCCTACCTATGGCCGGTCACCGCGCGCAACCTATGGCTCGGGAATAGAAACTTGGCGCCCAGTCGGCAGGTTATTCGGGCAGGAATTTTCGCGCCGGCTGAATATATTTCGTTTTCCACGGACGGGGGCGCACTCGCCCTCGACTGGTGCTCGCGTAGAAAATTTCTCATTCGTAGCAAAATGACCTACTTTTCGCACTCGTATCCCACATACAACAACGTAAAACGTAATGCGCCCGCTGAGTGGTACTACCGTAGCTAATTACAAATTTTAGTTTATCCGATCAGCTCCTATATTCGGCGGCGAGAGTGCGCAACACGAGTAAATTTTCTAATACAAAAGCTACCGAGAAGATGGCCGCATTTTCTCGTATGCGATTTGGCGCTCCGCGTATTTTGCGTTAATTTTTTTTAATTAGGTAGCCGACACTTTTTATTTGACTAGCGCCTACTTCTCGGTTGGGTACCGACCGGCGGTTACCGTCTCCATTCTCTAAAATGGCGTATCAATCGTATTGCCGGCCGGAGGCTGTGTACGGATAGCTACCCCGGTAAAGGCGAAAATCGGTGCCATAATCCGGAAACGTTAAAGCGGCCATAAGCTATCTGGTGGTACGTACGCGTGCGCAGTAGGTCCGCGTTCGTCGGTAAAATTGTCGCGTCGCAAACAAACGTCGGAATTCGCGCAACAAAACCGCGGTGAAAAGGAAACGAAGAAGCGGATACTGGGCCGCACGTGCGGTACGCAGCGCACTGTCGTCGCCTTAGGGGTTTTTAAAATGGTGGCACGGGTCGGTTAGCGTTGCTGACGAGACTGAGACGCTGGAGCGCTGGCTACGCAGCTACCCGCAATCAGGTATTTTGCCCACAGGCGCGCACCCTTCAGACCTGTACGACGGCGCCGGCCCGGCTACCTGCAGCGCCGATAGCGCTGCCAAACGCGCTCCACATCCGCGCCCTAACCGTTCGTCTCTCTCGACCCCCCTCCCCTCTCACGGTTTAGCTCTCCGTTCGATAGAGCCGCATCGACTTTACTCGGGTACACCAACGTCCGACGTACGTCGCCGGTCGGCGGCGCTTATTGCGCAAATATTCGACCGCAAGTCGGCGCACCGCCGCCCAACGTCGCTGCGTTTTGCATTTGCGCCGTTTAGCCGGCCGCAACGGGTGCGCCTGCCAAACAGAGTCGGGCTGCACTGCGCACTGCAGGTAATACGAATCGGCCGAAGGGATCGCTGCGCGACGCAATTCGAACGGAGCGTCCGTCCGCACGTCGCCCCACGCCGACGCGCGTACCAAAATTTCGAGAAAATCCGACGGCCAGCTGTCTCCGCCCAAAAAAGCGATTTAAAATGAAAATATAAGCGGGCTGGCGTGCTCGCAACGACTATCGATATTATAATATCGCTCGCCCCGAGCCGCGCGCGCGCCGCTTCGTTCGCACTCGCGCGACAAATACCACATTTGACCGAAAAGCGTACGCTTTTAGGTACATTCGCTGATCTTTTATTCGAAGCGAAAATATGGTGGGACGAAGATGCGGCCGCTTAACCGGCAACCACCGAGAGTTGCAGTTACACGCCATTCTCTACCTAAAAGAAAGATAACAAGAAAGCGTTTAGGCCTACTGGCTGGCGGAACGACCGCACCAACCAAATGATGGAAAAGGTGGAGAAACGGGCGAAATTTACGATCCGCTGCGATTAATGAGAGTGGCGACGAGTGGAACGATGGGAGGGGGCGAAACAGGGCCGTTCGAGACCATATTTCACGTAGGAAATAATTAAATGCGATTAGACGCCCCGGTGATGTACGTATACCCACCCACCCATTCTGTCTCATCGTACTTACGCCCTTACAGCACTATACGTAGGTATCCCAGGTGTTACGATCAAAAGGTGGGCTCAATCACAAACGGGTAACGCTTGTTTACACGTTGGATGCGTCACGTCGCATGTTTAGCCTATAAAAGATAAAAAGCACCGCCTGTATTCGACAGTCTTCGATTTTTCGGGTGTAATTCTCTTCGGTAATAAGGCGGAGCCTTTTTGGTCGCACCAAATTAAAGAGCAGACTCCGAGGAATATAAAATATGATCCCAAGAACGATAATAAGTTTCAGCCCTTCGAAGCCGAGGAAACTTAATAAGAAGGTTAAATATTTAATCGAGTTGTAAATTTGGCGCTAAAAGCAACACTAATGATAAGGCTTCAAACAGCAAATTCGTAAAAATAAATACCTAGATAAATAGGTAGGTATCGTGGACAATTTCTTTCTGCTCGATTTCTCCGTTTCTAATAGCTCACTCTTCTTGTTCTTCGTTCCATTTTATTACTTATAACAAAAAATTCCAAGACTGCCCTATACTGGCCGTACATCGGATCGTACTAGCCGAACGGATGACGTCGAGCTACGTCGGGTTTTTACTTATGTCTGAGTGAGCACACCTTCTGATAGAATTGTCGACTGACACGAAAATCTTTCGAACCATCTACAATTACTTATATCGTTTCGGCACAACGTTTCGCACCAATATACTTAGCGTTATAATACGAGATTCACTGCGAAGCTACATTGGCACTATGTTGGGATCGTGCTTCTCTACCTGAGAAGGGCCACGTTAAAATCCCAGTCGACCCTATATTTTGGAAAATGTTTTTCTTTTTTTTCAAAATTTATTCGTAAATTGGTTCGTTAGGTTCCCGATACTTTTTAATGCTTTTAATAATAATTAGTTTTAGATTAGACATGTTTTTAGTTACAATGAATTCAGATACTAGAATTGCTCGGTACTCGGTTCGCTCATTACGTAGGGGGTGGGATCTTTCAGGCAGATGCGGGAGGGCAGTCCACGATATGTCACTTTGGTGGTAACTGCGGTGGGGTGAAGCCCCACTTCTTGGAGTTTACCCTGCCATTGTCAATACACAAAGTAGCATGCTTTGGCCAAGGCTTCCCCCCCCCCGGCATCATTTGAAAGATCTCTCCTCCGGTACTTTACTGGCATCTATCGTGCTCGGAAACAGTAAAAAGAAATTCGAAAAAATATTTTTCATGGTTTTAAAAAGTTTTCCTGTCAGTTGACAACCCTCTCTTGATCTTAACACTTGGATAGGTATCTTCCTTCGATCATTTAGTACTGGATACCCAGCCACCCTATCACACAAATGTTGACAAAACGTATTATCATTCTAAGCTGATCAGATCAATGGACATCGGTTTACCGCACGTGCGTAGTAGGTCTTTTTTCATCTGCTTTCATTCACTTTTTGAGGCTGTCGCAGATTCGCAATAACAACAAAACCAATAACAGATTCAAAAAGAACTGTTGGCACGGATTTCTAGTTTACTGGGGTATCTACTACTAAATAATCGAATGTATCTGCCTACCTCTGGTCGCGCAGACATACCTACTCTTTTTAAAAGTTTTTGCTCTCTTTTTGAACAAAAAAAGTAGAACTCGTTCTTTCGGTATATGATGGGCACTGTATTCTCATTTTGTTTTGCACATAATATTAGTGATGGGATAGTACTACCCAAATTTTTACCAAAAATAATATTTTTCAACATTAGCTCTCGAGGTATAACTGTGATTAGCTCTTTGTTTTCACAGGGTAAAGTGAAAAGCTTCGAGGATACTATGGGAATGCGTATAAACATATGATACGTTAACCACTATCTTTGCATATCGAGAGTGTGAACGCTTTGTGTATTAAATTTAGATAAAAAAACAATGTGTTAGCCAAAAGGCCTTTTGGCACCAGAAGTACTGCCCAGCCAACTACCTGGTTGGTGAGTATGTAGCACAGTACACACTCAATCGCTACCAAACCAAGCATCACCACACCACTCTCTTCCTAGTAGTTTTATGAGAATCTGTGATAGCGAAACATGTGGACAGTAGTGTGTGGCAGAGTGTGTCCCCTCAGTCACTATAGATCATTTTGAGAGTGGCTTTTAGGAGTGGGCTTCGGTGATTGCATGGATGCTTGCAGAAGAGGCTGAGAATTATGAGTTGGTAGGGGAAGAGTGAGGGAATTGCTGAATTTAGGGAGTGGTTGCAAGTGACATATGGATCATTGGTGTGCTCACCAAATGGAAAGGTTGGGGAGGAGCAGCTGTAAATGCGCAGATGAGAGTATACCGGGCAATGATGATGGAAGGCCAATTTGGTGGATGGAGCACTTATGAGGATTCAAGGCGAGGGTGTTGGCTAGTATTGCATCTCTCCCTGCAATCACAGCTACAGCAAACTACAAAGAAGGTTGCCCATTGCTGGGCTGAACCATGAATGGTTGGTTAAATCAATGAGGATTTGGTGCAACAGGTTCTAACATGAGTGAGGGCGCAACTCTTGGGGCTGTCTGTCTATACTGATGTCACTGAAAAGCAGTATAGGAAAGGGCTGATGCGCAAACTTCAAGCATCAGCCAGGCACCTCCTCGCTCGTTTGGACGATGCAATTTCACAGGTGGAGTCAGAGCTCCATTGCCCATGCTCACAGCACTCCTTCATTCAGGCTACCATTTCAGTGGGGATGATGGACAGTGGTCTTCAGGACAGTTGAGAGTGGGGTAGGGTAGCATCAGTGATTGGTAGGTTGACTGTGACATCTACTTGAATTGACTCAACCTTGCGATGTCTTAGAAGAGAAATGCAAGAGGGAACCAATTAGGAAGTGGAGAGAGTGAATGTTGAACTGGCTGTTGCAACCTTGGACATCAAAGTAATGAAGTAATTGCTGTCACCATGTAGACTCTGGAAGGGTGTTTAAGTAATGGGGATTAGGTTAATTACTTGAAACAGAAGGTCCATTCCACCACCTTGCCCTTGGCCAAACCCTGCTTCACTAAAACTGAGAGTGGTTTAATCACCAGTATGCAGCAAGGTGCAGGAGGACTATCTGAGCAATGACCAAACTCCCTGGGGGAGGCTGTACCCATCCCTGACCATAAATATGCGCGGTACTTTTGTTGATACCAACTTGCAACTCCCATCGTTGAGACTCAGCCACCACAGACGGATTGTTTACAGGGCTACCTGAGGTAGGCACAGCTGCTCCCATTGATTCATCTTTGAGAAGATCAATAACTGAGTGCTAAATGGCATTGATGCGGTCCCCTAAAACTTGTGCGGGTATTGTCAAAATAAGCTCAGATGGTAATGTGGGTGTCACTGTCATGGTTGCTGACAATGGCAGACTGGTGATGGACAATGCAGTGTTGCCAGATTTTGAGAGTACAATAATCGTACACAAACCTTTGAAAAACGATATATGACTACCCAGAGCCATACATCTTGCAGGGTTGACTTTTTCTTAACTTTTTTTAGAGACAAGATAGGGTATGACATGACTTTGAATTTGGTTTTGACATTTTTTCCCTAATTGACATGTTTCCCTTCCATTTGGTATCTTAATAAAAAAAATTCAGTTCGCAGCCATGATGAAAAAAAGTGAGAGAACCTTTAATCATAAAGAGCTGAAATTTTACTGAGTTATTGGCAGATGTTAGCTGAAGATTTTCTGAAAATTTGGCTAAATTCATACATTTTATTCTTGAAATATTGATGAAGTTCCCCAGTTAAGCGTAGACTGAATTGATATAATTTGAATCACATAATTCAAACAGAATTTCAGCGATATATTGAGAATAAAACGTACAAATTCAACCAAATTTTCATTGAATCTTCAGCTAACATACTTACATAACTCCAAAAAATTTCAACTTTCTACAATCAATGGTTCTCCAACATTTGCGTACGATAACTGTGATTATATGGAATGGAAGGAATATGTTTGAAATTTTTCATGACAGAATAAACTCTGCTCCGATCTCCATTCAAATGATAGTATGAATAATATTTACTTTGAAAGTTCTATTAGCAAAACATTTAAAAACAATAAATAAAATACTTAAAAATTAAATTGCAAAGAAATTAATAAAATTATTAAAATCTGAAAAAACTGCAGCCATCATGACAACAAGCCAAGTTCATACTTCTCAGAAATTTTTATGTTCCCATCATTAACGAATTAATAATTTTCATCAGCTGTTTAGAGAGCCATAGAGCTACGAGGCTGCAACCTTTCTAATTCTCCCTTAAAACAGTTTTTTTTTTTCCTGTCAAGGTTCAAAAGCCGTACAGTTGTTTCACATTAAAATAGCCGTATGTTTACGGCCAAAGCCGTACATCTGGCAACACTGGGGCAATGGGAGTGCTTCCCTAAGCAAGTTGGTAACAAAATTACCCAACTTCTGAGCATTGGTGGTAACCTGATACCGCTGTTAGCATCCATTAATATGGTCACTGTTGTAGGGAGGGGGGATGGCAAAGAAAAAAATAGCTGTGAAGAATCTTCAAAGTTAAGAGAGGATTGGGGATATCACCAGCAGGAATTGGTGATGGTTGGTTAGCCCTGTTAAAGGACATTTCTTCATCATCTGAGTGCTTCATCTATCATCATTGTATATGGTTTCGAACAATCTTTGATAGTGCCCTATTGGGAAGAAATTTTCCCAGGTTATACTCATAATGGATATCTGGTTGTCAGTGAGTGTTAAAAAACAATCCTTACCTTCTTTTTTTTATCTTAACCACCTCTTTGTTTGGTCTTGCAGACATTAACTATGAGGTGGTTGCCATGGAAGGAGTGGTGCTATTGTTTTGTGTGAAGGTAGACACCAACCACTGCCCTAGTGTTTTTATTTTTAGAGGCAGAGCAGTTTTGTCTTTAGAAGACAATAAAGTACTGTCTTTGCTTATAGATGATATTAATGCCACCGTATTAAGCCAATTGTAGGTATGTGGGTCAGAGCATGAAAACAGGTTGCATAACATGTTATTGGTGATGGTAGATGAGTTTTTACCACATTACATTGTCAATGGGTCTCATGGGGGGTGTTCTATATTTTTAATTTGGTTTGGTTCATTACAGAGAGTTATTTCTTTTGATTGATCAGCCATTTGGCTGATAGCCATGCTGTGTTAAGGGTCAGTTCCGTAGTTGCATTTTTACATTCGATTTTATTGTCTGGTGATTCAGACAATTGAGGAATCATGTTGTTTAAACTTGGACAAACAATCAGTTGTATATATTATCAGAATTTGAAGCACTAATGATGAGTGAAGGATTTTCATCTATGTTGATAACATTAGAGCTATAAATCTCCAGATCAGTGGCCACGTTTCTTTCAGATTAGTAAAATGGGCCAATTTTAGGTGATCGATGGATATGTGGGTGTGATGTCAGTGCACATCAATCCCGTACCACGTGTCTGTACAATATAGGATCATGTAGAGTCTGAAATACAGAGGGTTGAGGACTCCTTAGGGTATGGCCAATTTTAGCAACCTAACATGTGGTATTCTCTTGCCCACTGAAGGCAGTCAGTTTGTAGTCTCAGCCAAATGAATCTTTTAGCAACAAGATGCATTGTAGTTCAATGTAATGGGTGAGAGTGACCATGTATTGAATCGAAGATTAGTCCCCGATATTTGCCTGGCACAAAAGGTATTTTCTTTCCAGTTGAAATATCGCACATCTGTAAGATTGTCAATCCCTATGCTTGGAAAGAGTTTAGTAGAAGCACAGAACTGGCATCCGCCAGATAGGTACTGGGTTAGTGTTGTCGACTATCGATAGTGACAATCAATATTATCGATAGTTTTTGAAAATCATCAAAAAAACTATCGATAGTGACCACTGATAGTATCGATAGTTTATACGATAATGAAAATGAATATCTATCGAGAAGACAAGAACACAAGAATCGTATCATTTTTCAGTCTTCATATTAATCAAATTCATTATACCTAATATTAAACTTCAATTCACTAAATTCAATTCAGGTACCTAATGTTTATGTTGATGAAAGAGAATAATGAACACTCAACTCAACTTCAAACTTCACTGAGTTAGCTGAGTCACCAAGTAAGTGATTACTGATTAATATTTAGCTCTGCTATGTTTGTGTATTGACTGTTGGCTGATGGCCTTTTGTACTGTGTAATTGGGTAGTGAATCTGTTTTTACAGTTTTTTATCTCTCAATACTGCGCTGAATGCCTGAATACTCAATCAAGATATCAACATCAACAATCAATTAATTATGTTGAAGAAATGTTTCAATGCTGGAACTGGAACTGGAACTCAAAGTAAGTTTAACCATTCTACAAGTCTACAGTAACACGTAGATTGAATATGCTAAAAGGAGAATTAGTAGATCAGTGCTCCTTGAAAGAAAAGTTGTTTCCGTATGAAATACGAAGTATCTGCCATTTAGCAACACTCCTTGATTCACGCTATAAAAGGCTTGCTTTCCAAAATGAACATAATTATCTTGAAGCAGTCTCAATTTTACAATCAATTACAACAAGTGAATTAAAAAAATTGAACCTAACAACCCCATCCATTGCAAATAATAACGAACAAAATAATGCTACTCCCACTAAACCACCTGCAGTTGAAGCTGGCATACTTTCCTTCTTACATACTGATCAATCTGCAGCTACTACAAATTCATCCGTTTCTCATGCAATTTTTCTTGTTAAAGATTATTTACAAAGAAAGCTGTCAAGTTTGGATGAAGATCCTATAAAATTTTGGTTGTGACCAATCAAGGAAGCAAAACTCAACTGTTTAGTTTATATACTTCATATAATTAAGTTGTGTGTGTGGTGAAAAACAATCACATAATAACTATCGATAGTATCGATAGTTTAATAAACTATCGGCCACAATATCGATAGTCTAAATTTGGACTATCAAAACTAAATTATCGATATCTGACAACACTATACTGGGTCAGCTCAGCATCCTATTGTTGGTCAAGTGCAAGCTCTTTGGAAGGCATAACACAGGGAGAATGGATGTTGGTGATGGAAATTTGCTACGGACAGTCTGCCAGGATGTTATCTTCAACCTCGTTGTAATGAATATTGGTTATGAACTGTCAGATGAACTCAAGTTGGTTCATTTGGCATAGTGAAAACAGCACTGTCATGTGGGGTTTGTGATCTGTAAACATGGAGAACACACATCTCTTTACCAGACTTCAAAAGTGATTCACTGTCACAAACCCTACAAAAATTTGCAGTTATAGTTGAATATCGACATTTGGTTGTGAAAAGTTTCGGTGAAAAGAAAGCTAATGGTACAAGCATCTCAGTATCGTGTTGGTAGAGAGTAGCACCAGTCACATGGTTAGATGCTTCTGTAGAGAGACTTGTCCGGGTGTGTGTTTAAAGCCACATTTGAAAGCGCCTGCCTGAGATTGGTTAATGCTGCTTTCTCGGCAATACTGTTTTAGACTACAAGGGTTTTGTCTTTCTTTTTTTTGTTTTTACGAGTGCAGATAGCTTACTTTGGATGTGGCCACAATTTTTTATCACGTGTTTTGGAAGTTTAACATCCCTAGAAACTATCGCAGCTGGTGCACATTTTTGGGTTTGGGGAAATTGAGAATAGCCTGTACTCTTTTGGAAGTAGGTATAATGCCTTGGCTACTGACTCGATGGCCGAGGAAGTTGAGTTTTGTGAAGTAGAAATCTGAATTGTCAGTGTGAATAGTAAGGCCAATGTTGATGATATGCCTAAGGACCTTGGTCACGTGATGTTCATTTTCTTACTCAGTAGTGGGAAACAATGTGGATGTTGTCGACATAAGCATAGAGTAGTCTAATTCACAAAATAATCCATCATTGTACCACTGGAAAGTTTAGGCAGCATTCTGAAAATCAAATGACATTGAAGGAAATTCAAAGACGCCTAATGGTGTAATTACCTCAATTTTCTCTACGTCTATCTCAGCCGTAGGAATGTTATCGAATGCTCACACAATATCCAATTTTGTGAAGACTTTGGCACAAGCAAGATGCGAGGGAAAGTCCATTATATTGGGGACTGGTTATGTATCGGATTTTGTCTGTGAATCGAGAGAGCTGTGGTCACCCAACATATGTCATATGGAGTCTGTCTTTTTAAGCCTATGCAAGGGTGTTAACCATGTACTTTTACAGGGACAACATTAGCAAAAATTCTAGCATCAACTGGTAAGCAAGTTAAGCTGCCTTAAGTTTTTTAGGATGCAAGTGGTGAGTAGGACTAAAGACTGAGGGACCAATAGTCTCAATCTCATGAGTTGTGGCTGTCTGAGAGATCCTCAGCCATGGCCTTCAGTATCAGAGATACCTGGGAACTTGGCAAGGATATTTTGTAATTGATCACCACCATTTGTGTGTGACATGCATGCCGAGGATGGGTGATCAACTGGGGTGCAGGTTCCTTTGGCATACAGTCCAGCGTGCTTATCCCACAGAATGCTGGTATCCGTATCAGGCAAAAGCCGATAGTGTTTAAAAAAATCAGTACTGAGGATAGAGTTGGCCACATCTGCAATGACAAAAGTCCATTTGAAGTCTCATCTAAGGTCGAGGTCAAGCTGAATCATTTTAAATTCAAATATCGCAATTGGTATGTGATTTACTGCTTAGACCTGGAGCTTTGTCTAATTAGCTCAGTCTTCAGCCGTAGGTGGAAGCACAGAGACCTCTATACCAGCATCAACCCAGAAGCTTCTTTGGGAAAGCAGGTTGTTGACAAACCGATGGACTGTTGATGGCTCTACCGATAGAGCCTGCGGAGCCATTATCAGCATTGCGATACCCATGATTTGTTAGGTTAGCTGGGGAGAGCCTTGAAGAGCGAGTGCATCATCAGCCTCCAAGGCAGTCAATCGCAATTTTGCAGAATGTATGATTGACAAAGATTGGCAGATGGCAGTGTGAAGGGATTGGTACAGCAGGTTGAGAATAACTTCATTACTCACCCAACCACCGTTAAGCGTTGTTAATTTGGTGTTGATAGGCCTATAATGGGTATTCTGAAGGAGATCGCGGATTCTGGCATAACTTTGAAGGAGAAAATTCTTCGTGAATTAGCCATCTGAGATTAGTCCACGTATGTTGAGATACGTCGGAATTGTACATCAATTCCGATATAACAATATTAGCGATGGTCAGTGGCAGATTACCAGATGTTGCCAAGTATAACTATCCATCATTGTGGTTTCCACTGGTTTGGAGAGGTGTCAAAATGATTTCTTAATCATTATACGAATGCGTCGAAGAAATTAAGGGTGGGCTTCGCCACTCAAACTCCTTTTTTCTAAATTTTTTCCACATTTATGACCCTATTTTTGTTGTGATTTTTAAAATTTTAAAATTTTTTGAAAATAATTTTGGATATATAGCTGTTTTTCTCATATAGCGGGTGGTTAGGTGAGACGACCTTTATCATACCGAGAGTGTAAGGGTGAGATGAGGTGGGTTTGAGGGTGAAACCCTAACCATTTCTTCTACACATTTGTATAATGGATAAGAACTGATTTTGACTAAGATCGACTTTTTACGTTCATCGTTTTCAGACGATACTCTAGTATTGACTAGTCAAGACTGATATCGTCTAGTTCATATTTTAGTCAATTCTAGTATTAACTGAGAATGTAACAAGATATCAGTCAATATTAGTGCTGACTGGTCAAAACTAATATTGACTGATTTTGGATATCGATGGTAACGTATATACGATGATGACACAACCGGTAGTAGTACGGTGTCTTGTCAATAGATAGTCCCGCATCGACCACATGTACAACTTTCTAAAAATCTGATTGGTAGAAAAAAATCGGCGGGTACTTGTTTGTAAACACTGGCATACAAAATACCTCGCTCTGAAGAATATGATTGGTGGACGCCAGGTATTTTGTACACCAGGGTACGTACGCTGAAGATGTTAAGAACATTCGATCCTATTGTAAAACTGTCGCATGTGGTCTCCATCGTACACACATAATGACGTATTGTCGAAGGTGAAATGTGAATTGTTATCCGCTTGTTTCCGTAGCGGGAGTAAACTCCCACAGGGAAGTAATGACTCGAAATGTTCAACTATTACTGCCGTGGGAATGAGGAAACTTTATTATCTCCGCTACATTTTAAATTCAGAAAAATTTTTGCAATTTTTAGAGCAAGTGTTTTTCAAAATATAGTATGCAACTGGGTCAGAGTGAGCACATATCAAATCACGCAGTCACCGTACTCGCTGATAATGGCTCACGTTCCTCTCTCGTCGCGTAATAAGTATATTACTTTTCACCTTTTCCTGGCTTTTTCTCTTCGGCAAAACTGAAAACAAAAATTCTGATATCGATATCTAAAAATCAATTAGCGATCACATTTCAAATTAATTTTGAAATATTTGACGAAATTTTTTCCCCTTTTTTTTTGTAGGTACTTAGTAATTTTGTAATATAAGGTTTTTCTCGAAAAAAGAAAAAGAAAAAAGAAAAAAAACCAAGTAGCTACCTACGAAGTAACAAAAACAAATCCTATGTTCCTATTTGTGTTCTGCCAGGAAGTAGCGGATGCTGCTAGGCAGTAATAATTCACAGACCTACATAAACCCACAAACCGTAAACGTACCTATCCGAATTATCAATCGACCGAGTGGCCAATGGTGAAAAATCAATTTATCGGACTGAAACTGAAATATAGGTGGTAATCAAACGTATCTGCGACTATGGTCACGTGACAGCGTTGCGGAAGTGGCTTTTATAGATACCTACGACTAGCGAGTGAGCTACCCGATACTTGCTAGGCAGCGATAGTTCGCAGACCTACTTAAACCATATGAAAACGTGTCCGTGTCCGCATTATCAATTCAATTAATCAGGCTCGAAATAAAGACGATAAAGTGATTTAGAGTTAGAGCCAAACTGAAATACGTACGCGTAACCAAATCCGTGTGTGACATAGCGTTACGCGAGTGGCTTTTACGTGTGCACGATATATAAAAGAATCGTCGCCCTTTTACAGACCGTAGCAGCGCGACCTAACGTGTCTTTTGGGCGACTGCGAAAAAAGCCAAATTGGTCGTGTATACCTACGTAGGTATCTATAGGTAGTCTACCTCGTACCTCGTACGAGTATACATATACACGCACCGGGTATTAACGTAATAATAATAATAATAATAATAATTAATATACCTACATTTATAAACAAAACCGAACGAGTGTACCGGCAGCAGAGCAGCCTACCTATCGCATCGCGTCGCATCGCATCGCATCGCAGTGCACGGATGTACTCTTTTTCAGAATATTTACTCTCTTTTTGTTCTCTTCGTACTTTTGGTATCCAAATTTTCGATAAAAACCATATATTTCGCGCACGTTTTTCTCTAACTTTTTCTCTTCTGCGACGCTAACGAGTTATTTGATGACCGGTTTTTTTGTTTTCCTCGTCAACTACTCTTTGCCTTTGGAAAAAATTCGAAAAATTCGCGCAGCTTGGACTCTGCCAACGCGGTCAAGACGAACAAATGACGGTGTTGGCTCGGTCACCGTCCCTCCATCTTACGACGCAAATTTGGCTCAACTATAATTACCCAGATAACTGAATTTTCGCATAAGAAAGTGAAACGTGGCAAAGGCCTAAAGGTCATTCTTTTCTCAATCTGGTCGCGGCGCCACAGCACATCCAACAGCACGTTGTCGTTGCGATAAGATAGAAAAAAAGCAATAAAAAATGCGCTAAAAAGTGAAAAATAATTCTCTTAAAATTTCTGCAGCGAGACGCGGGTCCAGAGGGCGAAACTATTCGAGTCGGCGTTAATTAAAAAGTTTTGTCATCCAACTTGAACAATTTCAGTCCCTAGACCTACATCTTGCTGGAGAAACTTTAAAAAAATTACTTTTCACTTTTCAGGGCATTTTTTATTGCTTTTTCTCGAAGACGGTTCTATTTTTTGAAAAAAATTTTTTTCAAACGCGACTTTTCATTTCTATGGTTACTTATAGCGGCGATATTACTTTCAAGCTAGCAGTTTGTTTACGTAAAGATCACTCTAAAACTAACTCGTCGATTCTGAAAACCATTTAACGGGACCATCGTGAAATCATCCTCTATCGTTTGAAATAAAGTTGGTCAAAATCGGGGTCCAGTGTGAGAAATTACGCTGGAACAAACATAAAAAACAACATATATACAGATCGAATAATTGATAACGTCCTCCTTTTTTTTTATCAAAGTCGACTAAAAATTACCTACGGCGGCGTATTTTAAAGGAAAATAATTTTATAGATATGAGTATGTAGCCGTATATGGCCCTCGTGGAACTCGCACCTTTTTTTTTTCCATTAATTTATCGCCACCGGTTACGCGCGAATGGAGGAATATTTTTAATTAAGTAGAAGTTGGTAGCACGCTTTCAGTTCGCAAAGGTCGTTGCAAAAAGACTACTAAGTTTTGAGAACTCGCGAGCCTTAAACAATGGACGTACGAACTGAAGAGCACCCACACTCACCGCAATAGTATCGCGACGATGTTTTCAATCGAAAGTGACCAACACGTTGTTGCCATTCATTTCTCAAATGTGGTTGCAAACAGGCGGAAAAGTTTATAAAGCTCGTGAGCTTTCAAAGTTCGACTTAAGAAGTGAAAATATATAGGTAATATACGAAACGCGAATTATTTATAAGAATCTAATAGGCTGTGGCGGTCAATTTAGCTGCAAGAGGAGCACCTTGTTCTATTTGCAAAAGAAGCGGAGAAAGCCGAACGTTTAGCATGTTTTGATTACACGCGATGCGATTGGGTGCTGTTGCTGTTGCTGTTGCTGTTGCTGTTGCTGTTGCTGTTGCTGTTGCTGTTCTATTGGCGATCGCAACAATAATTGGGTAGAAAAAGGTGCATCGAGTACCTAGTGTGACTGGTGCCGAGACGCAAATTTCGGGATTCGTATGGTACATACAAAATGCCAACGCCTCGTAACTACCGTCGTACGATGTGACAATATTTAACGTAAAACGTACACGCCATCCTTATAGGTGACGCGTAACTATTACGAATAGCCTACTTTATATACCACAACTATAGGCCGTATATTGCCAGTATACACGATACATATATATATAGGTTGCGTGCGCGCGCGCGTTCGTCTCCGTCGATGTTGGTCATAGGGTCGACCCGAATTCCCGAACAAAATATTCGGCAAAATAAAGACGCATTGTTCGCATTCCACGGTTCATGCAACACCGGTTTGTTCCGGTTCGGCCGAACACGTCCAACCAGTTCGACGCCACGAACGCATTCATTCGCCGACTTCTTTCAAATTCTCTTTCCTCTTCTGCGCTTCACGCTCGTTACGGCAATTCTTCGCTTCGTTTATTTTCATTTACTTGGGTACCTACTACCACCTAGGCATTTATTCGTTTGTTTATTCGTTTACTTATTATTTACTCGTTTATTCGTCTAGCAGGGATACCTCCTATTGGGTATTTTGATTTTAGTTTTCTTAGTTTTTTCGCCGATTTGTTTTTCCACTCATTCGGCGGCAGATCGTTAATTGGCCATTGGCCGTAGCCGATGACGCGGCCCATTGGGCTGGCCATAGCCGCCACGGTACGCGCGCCAGCTGCGGCCATTTGCATTCGGCCAACCTCGTCAAGCGGGCTACATTTCTTCTTTCGCTGGCACCTTTCCTTTTCTCTCAACTCTTCCTCCACATCCGCGTCACATCTACATCCGCATCTACATCCGCATCTACATCCGCATCTACATTCACATTCACATTCACATTCACATCACGTTCGTATGCGGCTGAAATGAAAATATTATTTCGTCGCCCCGTATTCCGATTTGAATGATTTACGAAGATTTTTGGAGGCGCCGATGCGCCGTCTTCGACTTTCCTCCCCCCTCCACCACCACCACCACCACCACCACCACCTCCTCCTCCAATCCGCCTCAATTTCGATAAATGAAAATTTAAACTTATTTCACGTCGAATGATGGAACCAACTTAGAAAAATAAAGATAAAATAGGCCAGTTAAGGATGAATGAAAATTTTGACGTACGTAATACAGATTTAAGTAAATTTTACCTTCTCGCCAGCAATACTAATTTCAGTTTTCTAGCTTAAATAGCGACCGAATATTTTTTGATGGAAGGAGGAGAGATTTCTATAAGCTATTCCAAAAACGGAAAATTTTCTATTAATTTTGTTTATTTTCACGCAGAAGAGCGAATTGGAGAAAATTTTCTTGTCTTTCCAGAAATGCCAACTTCAGCTTTCCAGCTTAAATAGTGGCTGAAGAATCATCGAACGAATGAGGAAAGGTTTCTGGAATCCAGAAACTAGTTAATGAAATTCGCGTTTTTTCTTTTTATTTGTTTTATTTTCAAACGGCGAAAGATAGTAAAGAATTACGTGGAAATTTTGTTAATTTTATCCTCTTTCCAGTAGCACCATCCTCAGCTCTTTAGCTTAAGTAGGTAGAGGCTGACGAATTATTAAGTGAAATAAGAGAGGTTTGTTTTAACGCTGAAATGTCGTGTTCGATTGAAGTTGCAACGCGGTTTCTCAAAAATTCCGGATGTGCGGAAATTTCACGATGTTGGCTAAGATATGGTGCGCAGTGTGCGTGCGCTGCCGGTACAGTGATTTAATAATCTTAGATAATCCCAAGCTAACTGGAGTAAAATCTCGTACCTCGCATGCCCTATAGATGAATAGGCGCAAAAATGTCTGTTTTTGGGGCGGCTGTTGCAAAATAGTTATTCGCGATACGAACGTACAAAAGGTAGGTGATTTTAATACGAGTGTGATTTTTGCAGTACAAGCTGAAGGCGAGTGATGCAAATAACACGAGTATCAATCACCGCACGCTATTTTTTGCAACAATTCCTCGCCATTCGAGAAAAAAAATTGAAATTAATAAATATTTTTGCGATTGAGAAACGTATAAACATAAACCATCCCTAAGTTTTCAATCGAACTTTGGTGAATTTACGACGTAGTGGTTACGGTGTGATGGCTCTTTAACGACCATGTCGGACGTTCGAATCCCAGCGGAGTAAAAACTTTTAGTAAATAAATAGAACCAAATGCGTATAAAATGACGGATGCACCCGAGTCGATGTACGAAGTAAAGACCTATGTATAAAGCGAAGACTATTAACGAAAGCATCTGAAACTGTTATAATTTCTCAAATTCAACGTAAATATCGAAAAATTCACTTACGAGTTGTAGGACATAAAATGGCGTATTGCCAGACTCGCATCCACAAGGCTGCCCCGTGGAGATCATTTTCCAATTTTGTTGGCCGATGAAATACCGATGGCAATACGGGTGATGACGGTTTTGAATCGAGGACCTGGCAGAACCTAATAGCTATCAATTTTATAATAATACTAGTATGGGACGAATATGGTTTGAAAAAAAAAAAAAAAAAAAAAAAAAAAAGAATCTCGTCGAAAGTTTCTTTACTGATATGATTTGTTAAGTCCTTTCAAATATTCCCAACGAAATCCAACCTAGCCAGATTTAGGGAGGAACCTCCTAGCCGATTTAAAGTGGCTTCGAATTTAGTTTTTTGCAAATTTCTCGAAAAATATGGGAGATAGATATGAGAATGCAATCTCGGTAAAAAATTATCTCTCTCTCAATTTCAAATGCGTCGATGTATAATGAGATCAACTTCGGTAAAGTGGAAGCACCGTAAGGGGCTGAAAAACCAACAAAATATTAGAAAATGTATGTTCGAGGAAGAAATTGCGTAATAACTCGAAAAATAAAGTATATACGAGGTTTGAATTTCTGTAAAAAGTTATTCCTCTTTAAATTTAGAATTTTTTGACGTATAAATGTGACCCTACTCTACTTAGCAGACGTACTAAAAAAGGGGCTGAAATCGAAGTCGATAATTACTAAATGCGGTCGTAATCCGTGAAAGTTGGAGTTTAAGCTGGGAATGAATCCCCTAAAGCTGAAATTTGGTTCACATACTTATACTAAAAGTTCTTCGCATCCAGAACGCATAGGTTGTGCTCCAGGGGGTAAAAATGGTTTCATAGAATGGTTTTTTCCGTATTGTATTTCATTCGGTTTTTATTTTTGAGTGCAAACTGCTTCTACAAAGGTTTTAGAAGGTTAAACGTTATATAAAAAAAGTCCTTACAATGTTTTTTGTATAATAAATTGTTTTGGAGAAATTTAAGGTTTAACATGGGGAAAATTTTCATTATAGGTAGAAAGTTGAAAAGTTGCAACCATTTTGACGTAAATTACAGGGAAACATTGAAAGAAGAGACGTGATAAGTCATAATTAGAGTGTGTATTATTTGGCAATATTAAAGTTAAAATTTGGCAATGAAAACGGTATATTTGGCAAAAACAAAAATAAACCCTTTAAACGATGAAAATATCGCTAAAAAACTTAAAATTTTAATTTTTTCTGAGAAATTTTCCAAATTTTCGTATTAAAATGACGTATATTTTTTGTAAGAAATTCAACGAGCTCGATCCCCGAGCTCTATATCCATTATTTCGTAAGTTATCGAGCTTTTTCTGAAAACTCAATTTTCTGTATTCAAATCACCCTAAGCCCTCAACCAAAGGCGGCAACTTGGATTTTTTTGGCGTGTCTCAAACTCAAATTCTCAGACACGCAGGCAAAAAGAGAAGCGGATTAAAAATTGTTTTTATTTATATTTGAAATTTTCTGGTGTATCGCCTGTGCGACACCTACGACGCAGAAGTTGCCACCTCCGACCTCAACAGAAAGGAAATTTAAACCATTCGAAACACTTTTGGATATCTTGGACAATCATCCGTCGTTCATTAACAGGATGGACGCCTAGCGTCAATTTAGCTCCCTGCACTTTGAAATTTTCTCTCCTACAGACAACGAAAGTAGCACCCACCAACTTCAAATTTAAATTTTTTCTCCTATTTTACAGTTTTTCTCGAAAAATAGGCGTTTTTGGAAATTTATTCCATTTTTGGCATTTTTTTGGCGTAGTAAAACTTTTTTCCCAGCACCCCAACCTATGAAACGAACATCAGTTTCATTTCCAAGGCCTCGCCCTTTAAAAAAATGATCTGACATATGGCAACGAATCTTCACTCTAGTCGTGGTTACTTGTGAAAACGTAATTAGATAGTTAAATGAAGAAAATAGGAAAACCTAATCTCGAATAGAAACCTACGTTAATTTACGAGGCCACTGCGCCGCCGCTGCTGCTCTGCCGTAACGATGCGAAAGAAGCGTTCATTCGGCGGCCTCCGCTACCGACGCTATTTTGTGCTTTTCACGTGCCACCGTCAGCACACGAGTAACAACGACCCGAGTATCGTTTGGTGGCCGCACCTAATCTACATATAGTGCCAAACGCACTTTTAAGCCCATTGGAGCTGATTTAATCGTAATAAATCTGGAAGTACTTCCCACGAAACGCTCTTTCGAAGGAATGACTTTGGGTCATTCTATTCGGCAAAAGGAACTATAGTTCCATTTTTTTTCTCACTCTCGGTTCATTCATTCATTCATTCATTCGGTTCATTCGGTTCGTATTCTACTATCGTTACAGTTTTACTCGATTACTTCTAGTTCGGGTCTGCGCGTGAAAATGTACTCTCCAGAGTGTTACCACCCCTCCTTCGGCATTCGTCAACAACTGCAACGTATTGGGCGATGCGACCCGACCGCCAACTTAATGGCTAACCAAAAGACCAAAGGTGGTATATTTTTCTGCCAAAAATTATTTCCAGTCGCCCTTAACATATTGTCGATTTCTTCCAGTTTTTTTGTTCATTTTATCGTCGAACAAATTGACTTTTTTCGTGGTCCCCTCCTCTCTACTCGCCACCATTTTCAATAATTTTCTTTTACGACGGCGACGAGGTTCGGCATTAACAATATGGGCCTACTGCCGAATGAGCTACATTTGTCAACTGTGCCAGAGTTTCATTGGTTTTTGAACGCACCTCTATACGTGCGTGAGTGGCGGTAAGGGTAGGTGTAGTGGTAGGAGCGAGAGTAGGAGTAGGAGTAGGAGTAGGAGTAAGGGTAGTTGTAGGCGCAGGTTTAGGTCGAAGTGTGTGAGAAAATGCGCGACGAGATAACGGAGCACAAGTCGCGCCTTCGTTTCGAAGTCGTTAATTTTCGAGTCACACTTTTTCGGATTGGCTGCGCACGTGCGTCGCAAACATTCGCACCATTCGCGCTCGTTCTTGTTCCGGCATGTGTACGCATCTTACTTTTGCACGCACCACAAACTGGCCAACACGACCTACCGACCGACCTACCGTCGCCTCGTCGCCTATGTGCCGCGCAAGGCACGCGTCTCGCCTCTGGTCCGGCAAATATTGCGCGTCTCGCGTGCCACGTGCCGCACCCGCAGCCTTTGGCTGACAGTTTCCAGCCGCGAAGACGCGATGCTGCCAAGACAGCGTGCCAAGTGGCGGTGTGGCGAGGCAAGGTGACAAAGTTGGACAGCTGCGTGTATTTGCTGCGAAGATTACGCGACCCAACGGACAAGGTCGATGACCGGCGGCGGCGGCGGCGGCGGCGGCGGCGGCGGCGGCGGCGGCGGCGGCGGCGGCGACATCTGTCGCAGGCAAGACTCGCCAGAGCCAGTCGGCAGTCGAACAACGCTTCGGACCAGCCTCGTTTTTTTGGTTTGCAGCGCCGCACCGGTCAGTCGCGACACATCCGACAAACGGAAGCAAAAGTTAAACGACGTTTTCAAATTTGCGGAACGGGAATTACGCCGATGAACGAGATTTTACGGACGCAACGCTCGTGGCTGGCAGCACTGCGGTCTCTTCGCCACCGTTTTTGACTGATTCGACGTTACGGTCGCAGCGTTACTCGAAGGAGCTGAAAATCCTACGCAGAAGATTCGCGTCGACTGGTTTTGTGCGAAGGCGAACCAACTCAAACGTAGACGTTATTTCTTAGTCAACGGACGGACGGATAAACGGATCGCCGGACGGATGGGTACGCGTCTGACGGACTGCGGTCCACTCTCGCGTTGCTTTTGTGGTGCATAACAGGTCGACCGCCCTCTCGGACTCTACCGCACAGTTAGTATACCTACGCGGTATAAAACGCCAAACCCATAGGTAGGAGGTACACACGTAGACACGTAGGCACGTAGGCACGTAGGCACGTAGGCACGTAGCTACGTACTTACGAATTTAGTTCGCGACATTTATAACGACGGAATAAAGAACGAGAAAAGAAACGAAAACATTACTAACTGAAAATAGGTTATAGCCGATGAAAAATATTTTTGCAACCAAAGGCAAGGCCGACCGCCAGCCATCGTGCAGCACAAAACGACTCGAGCGCGCCAATTATACTTTGGTTAGAAAACGCGGTTTGCCCATTTTTCATCGGCGCCCTTATTTCATCGAACGACAATTTCAAAAACAAACTCGAATTCCGAACGGCCGAAAATATAAACGGCCGAAAACTGTCGACAGTTTTCGATATCTGACGAACATACCTAACACCGACCTGCCGACGTCTCATCGGTAAGCATCGAGTAAATAAAATTATGAAAAATTATCGATAATTATCGATATCTTCGACGAAAATATTGATCGATTATCCGCGTCTTATTTCTATTGTAATTTGTCGCCGTTTTTTTTTTTTTTTTTATTTATTTATTTATTTTTTTTTTTGAAAACTACTCGAGTAATAGTCACAAAGTTACGTGTCAATCCCCCACTAGTAAATTTCAGCCCTTTTGTTTTTTCAGTAGTTGTCTCATAATAGTGAAAGAGTAGCGCTAGGCTATCCGCCTTTTATTAACTTTTTTTATTTTTACAGTTTTTTACATTTCTTGCAAAAAACCAGCGGGGCGGTAAGCAAAAAATTTTCACCATACCTGCTCTTGTACGAAATTTACCTACTAACGAAGTTTCAGCCTGATTCTTAGGGTAGTATTCTCAGAATCCTGGAAAAACTTATTTTCCATTCCAATAAATTTTTCCAGTTTTCTTCAAAAATGCCGAAACAATAAGCACTAACACATTTTTCAGACCTGCACCTATACGAGTACCGCCTATCGTGAAAATTGTAGTTCGATCTCGATCAAATTTTCCCAAATTCCAAAGAAAAGCGGTTGTCCAGAAAATTTTTACTCTCTAGTTTTCTGCGAAAGTACCTGCCGCATCAGACCCGATCGCTCGTGGAAGATTATATATTCGTATCGCAGTAAACTTTAGCCCTGCCCCTTTCGTAGTTTTCTCAAAACCGTGGACAAAATACGTTCTTCGATCACGCGATTGCTCTCTCGCGTAGCGCGGTGTGTAACGTAGGTATACCCCTACTACCCCTACTACCCCTACTAGCCCTACTGTTCCATCGCTGCGTTCGCCAAAACTTTAAAATCCCTCCCACAGATACGTCCCGAAATTGGCACCATCCTAAAGTCCGGGTAACTGCCTTTTCAAATTCTTTTCGTCTGAAAAACAGACGTAGCATCATTTTTTCACGCGCCCCCTCCCTTCCTCCCCCCGCAGCCCGTTAGGTCCGATAGTGATAACCACCCGCAGCCAGATTTCCTTTGCACGGTTTGACGCGGCCGAAATTAAGGTGGCCCTGAAAAACCGATCTCGCTGCGTCCAAACGATGATGTCCGCCGAATGAAACGGAAGCCCCGCCCCGTTCGGGCAGTTCTCAAGTCCAAGATTCGGCAGAATCGTACGCTCGTTCCCCGCACCCAAACTCTGGTAAATTTGTCGGGCAGTTGCCCCAACATTTCTGCTCCACCTTTCTGCACCTTATCGTTAATATGCGATACCGTCGATATCGATATCGATATCGATATCGATATCGATATCGATACCTAACGCAGATGACGAACGTCGTCGATCAGACGCGCGATATCAGCTGGCGAATGGCTTCGAGCTTGCGCCACCCCTTACCCCTACATCCGTCGCAGCGATTGAATTACAAAAAACTCTGCGATTCTATGGTTACAGGTTTTTGCCCAAACACTTTTATCGCATCGTAGAAATGCTGCCCCGAACGCATTGCCCGCAATGTCGTAAATACCTACCGAGGATGTTACAGAATGTTTATCCGAATTCCGAGTGTTTTCATTTTTTCTCACGCGTTATTTCTTTTTTCCTCTTTCGTTCTTCGCATGTGGGGGGAGGACATTGCCCATTTCCCCTCTGCATCCACCGCTGTCTTCGAAACGATAATATTTTTGGGAAGTTTGAAAACACGCCGCAAGTACACGCTGCAAAATATGAGTCGCGGCGCGCCACGCGCGTATTAAGGTCACGTCGAACGAACGAAATTTATTATTGGGCGCAAAAGTGTTTAACCCGGATTCGCATCGGCGGCTGCGGCGGCGGCGGCGGTGGCTGCGGCGGCTGCGGCTGCGGCTGCGGCTGCGGCGACGTCGTCGTATGACGTAGTTTGTGTACTCGAATTATAGTCGACGTTATGGCGGCGTATCGCGTCGCACCGTGCGTACGCAACTCGGCGCGCGCCTATCGTACGCCAGGTGAGCGCAGCCGGCGCAGCCGGCGCAGGCTACAGCCGCAGTCGCGTAGCGGAATCCACTCTGTTCGCCGATATCGAAACAGCAGGACGGCACGATGGGGATGGTGGTGATTAGCCGAGAGTATGGCCGCCACCGATTACTCCAGCGGCGTGTAATCGGCCTACGCGAAAGCGTGTTGCGCGTCGTTTGTTTGGCGAGTGGGGCCCCGAACCGAGGAAGGGATCGACCGCAAAGAGGTTCGGCGCCTGCGGCGGCTGGTGCAACCGCGCAGTTTCACTTTTTATAACGCTTCTTACGCAGCACCCTCCTCAACCGGCGAACTTAGCTCGGCCCTATTCGCCCGACGGTTACTCGCTCGCGCTCGCCGTCGTAATTTTGGCGCGCGTCGATCGTAGGTGCGACCCGTTTCAGCGAATCAAATTCAGTTGCGCCTGAAACGGACTCGCGTTCCGCCCATTCGTTTGTCTAACGAATTCGCAATAAATAATATAATACGATATTTACTCGGAATGAGACGGCGCGTTGGCGCGTTGGCGCGTTGGCGCGTTGGCGCGTTCGCGGATCGCACCGAATAGACGAGGGAAACGAATAAATTTTCCGTATTTAAAGGTGCCGCAGTCGATTTTTCGTCGTTCAAATAAAAGAGAAAAAACAAATAGAAAAAGAAGAAAAAGAAGAAAAAGAAAGTAGCTAAGTAAGTAGGTATAGCGGTTTGGTTAGTCGATGGAATGGCGACAGAAGGTCGTAAACACGTAGGTAAACGGCTACCTAATTGAAAATAGCTGCGCACAGTAGGTACTTGGGTCTCGAAGTGGATATCGCCGGAAGGTACTCTAAAACCCGTTATCATTTAGGCGTACGGGCGGCGTACGTACGATCGATTCGACGATCGCCGATCAATCACAGCCCGGGTCTGCGCCACATTCGCACAAACACTCGCACGATCGCGCAGATCCGCTGGTGCGACAACCGTAACGAAAATCTGGTTAGTGTAACGCGGCCAAAACGTTGGCCGGGCTGAAGGGCGGGCCGGTGTATACATCAGTTGGCCTAATAAAATCGCCCAGTCTCGTTTTCTTCTTCGACGTTTCGGCAGCGTATCACGAATTTGCACGGCGCAACCGAAGTACGGTGCCCGCCCGCCCGCCCGCCCACCCGCCTACCTACCTACGAGGATGCGCGACCCCCGTTCGCCCATATTTACGGTTCTATCGAACGAGGAATCGTACGAATACCGGAGGTACGTTCACCTACGAATGGGTGCGACCAGCCGAGAGCGAGAAGGACTTTTTTTTAAGGTTACCCGCCGCCGTTTACACGCCGCACGCGAGCATTCGCAGCGGCCGCTTCGCCCGAGTGACGCGAGCCGTCTAAAATGAAAATCAACGGCGAAAAGGGCAGCCGAATTCACGAATTCAGTTTCGAAATTATTTCGCTCGTAGATGCTGGAACGGTGGCGGCCGGCCCGCCGTTCAGCGCCCTAAATGAACTTTTGCGACGCGACAAGAAAAAAATAGCCGTTAGTTTCTCGCCCTTCGGACTGACCATTCCGACATTTTTAGGCGGACCGAAAAATTGAACGCTACTCTACCGTAGCCGATTAGGCTACCTGCCGCTGCAACGATCAAAGATCGAATGCGGCACCGTGTGCGCACCCCAAACCGAGATCATTTTTCGCGATAAATTGGTCCGAGGTAATAAGGGTGATAAACGAATAGAGATGCGGATACGCGATTAGGTACCGTGTTGACGAGGGAAGCTGGAAAAAAGGCGGGTAAAAAGTGAAAAGTGAGCGCCGATTGACCGGGAGTGGGGAGAGTCGCAGCTGGACAACGCCGAAGGCCGATGATATATGCGTGTGGACGTACTTTTGGTACAATTAGGCGATTCGAAGGAAACCACAAGTGGAACGGAAATACGGAAATTCTTCATCAACGCGGACGAATAACGGACGAATGAAGGAAGCTGCCGCGTACGTGCGGACGGCGTTCGAACGAAAGTACAGCGCAGGGCGGCCACCTATCGTCGGCTATTTTCCGCTTTTACCCGCGTCGATTAGTCGGCATACGTACAAAGAGGATCGTGCGGAAGGAAAATATTTTGCGGCGAAGACGAATCTGCGATTTGCCGACGACGATGAACGCGCCAACTTGTAGACAAGCGTTGGCAGGCAGACGTCGAAGGTAGGTGAAAGTCGGTGGCCGCAGAAGGTGGGCAGGGACCGCGATCCGTATAAACAAGAGAGTAGCGCGGCCGCGAGCGCCGTCTACGATTCGTACTCCGCCACTCCGCCACTCCGCCACGCGGTTCGAATTCGAATAATAATAATGGCCGATTTGGGTAGAGAGAAGCGCGTATCGGCGTTGCCGATGGTCGCGGGTTAGCGCTCGCTGCCGGCCAAAAACTCGACGCTATGTACGCGTGCAGCGTGAAAAATGTATTCGTTTTACGACGAGTGCGAAGACTCGATTGCTCATCCGCTGGCACACTTCGTACCCGCGTGCGCTCGAAGCCGGCAGCCTTAGCCTACGTAAAGTACTACACGTGCTGGACCAGCCTCGCTAGGCTAACGGTAAACCCTCCGTCACCGGCCGCGCACTACGGATTGAGCCGAATTCTTTGGTCGCCCGGAAGGCCGTTCGCCGCCTCTCTCTATAACTAGAGGTGCGTCCATAAAGCGGCCGCAAGCTTTGTCGACCTGTACGTCGATAAGAGCTGCGCGGAGTTGCCAACGTTGGTGTTTGTTTGTGATTTTTGCCGCGGCGAATTTTTCATATTTATAACGGAAAAATTGCTTCTTATCGACGAAAGGTTCGCTTCTGCGCGCGCATTTGGCTTTCATTTACGCGGACAACTCGTAAGCGCGTTTTCATCGTAGTCGCGGATTTCTTTATACGGTCCTCGTAGATAGCCTGTGGTTTGCTAAACGGCTAAACGACACCCGCAGTTAAACGCGATGAGCGCGACGCCCTTCGCAACGGTCGCCGTCGGCGCGTCTCCGTCCGCTTTCATCGTTCGCTGGCACCGCGCGCTGCAGATGCGCCGCCATCGCAAGCCCACCATTTCCGCGCGTACGAAGAAACGGTAAAATTCTGTATGCGGCCCGTCGCAAGGCCAATTGTCGAAATTGAAGTAAAGGCAGGCAGTTGCTGCTGCCGCCCACACCGGCACCGTACACTCTGCGCGTACACACCGTAGGTAACCGAGTACCTACGTAGTTACCTCGACTGCGCAGATACCTAGTTGTAGCCTAAAAAACGTTTTAAAGAAAAACAAAAAGAAAAGAAAAGAAAAGAAAAGAAAAAAAAAGTGCGCCACGTACGTTCGAGGCGCACGTCGCAGCGAACGTCGAAACGGTTCGTTCTTTCTTCCAGCCTTTCCCCCGAGCTAACAGCCGTTCCCTTATGCAAGTGCCGCGTACGTACTTGCGTACCCGCGTGTATACACGTATACACGTATACACGTACATATACGTATATTATACGTACGTAAATGTGCGTCTCCGTATATGGCGGCGTTTTCGCGGGCCCTTTTTTATTACCCGCTGCGACGTACGCAAACGCAAAAAAATGCCAGTTTGTTACTTTCAGACTGTGCAATTTCGCTTTTTCAGAAGCCGGCTCGTAGCGCTCCAGGCGAAAATACGTAGCGAAAAAGGCGCTGTAGTGAAATTGCGGCTGGGTACCCGCGTCGGTAGCGAGAACGGCGCTAAAGGTGATTACGAGTTACGACACTTTTGGCGAGCACTCGAAATCATCATTCCAAATCCGACGGGTAAACGACCAAAAAAAAAAAAAAAAGAAAGAAAAGAAAGAAAAGAAATAAAAGAAAATAAAAGAAAAGAAAAAAACTGTAGCGCAGCGAGTGTGGCTAAAAAAAAGTACGTTTTCGAGAGGAAGAATTACGAATTACGAATTACGAATTACGAATTACGAATTTTGATGGTCACATTAATCGTCCGTTAAGTTTACACGCGTTAATGGTACGTTACGATTGTGTGAAATGCGTTCGCTGCTGACGAAATACCCATTAGAGAACGTGAAATATAAAAGCATCGTTTCTTGAAAAAATGAAAACTAAATTTTAAGACCATAAAGTACGGTACATCGTCGTATCGTTTAAAATATAATAAAGTTACGAAATAGAAAAGAAGAAAAGGCGGGCGTGCGGTTAATTTTTGTAAAAAGAAAAGTTTACGCAAATTTGAGAAAAGAGGAAAAAAAGCTTTACCGGAAGTACCGTCCGGTCGATCCGCGCCAAAACCAATGGCTTTGATCGTTGGATTAGTGCGAATGTTCGTACCAAATACCGTGGGAACGACGAGAAATTAATTCACTTATACTTATACCTATTTATCAATGCCCATCCTATATATATATATATATGTAAGTAATTTTGAATGAAATATGAACAATATCTCGATTGCACTAAAAGAAGTGAAAATATATTTTAAGAATCAGATAATTTACATACTTAGCATCAAACTTATTTCAACTTACCTAAAAGAAGTGAAATACAAAGATTAAAAAGTTCATTACTCGATTACAAAATTACTTAAATCTTAGATTGTCATATTACATAGTTTAGCAGAAAATTACTAGAAAGAAACGTTTTGATCGTCTACATTATAAGACGGACGTGAAATAGCCAGTTATTTCTAAAATACGTACACGTATTTTACATATATATATATAATTATATACGAATTTGAGTTATCGGTGTCAAAATTTTGGCGAGCTCGTGAAACGACGCAAAACGTAGCCACCCCGAACCGTGGGCCTTAATACCGCACCCGGCGTAATAAGTGGATTTTCTGAAGAACCTACTCGAAAGAAAAAAAAAGAATTTAATTTAGGACGAGCTCGGCAAATATTTTCTCGTCGCCGAACCATTTTTTTGTTCTCACGTTCTCTTTTCTCAGTCCTCTCGTCGACTGTTTGTTCGTACCGCACCCCCCCCCTCCGCGCACAACCACCGATCCGCCTTATTTTTAACGATCGTCCGCCGCCGTCTACGCCGACACTCTCGAGTCTAACCTTTCGTTCGAATTTCAAACGCAGCCTATATCGTCGCCTAAATTTCGCGAATATTTCAACGGCGGCACGGCACGGCACGGCACGGTACGTGACGTGACGTGACGTGACGTGACGTGACGTAACGTGACGTGAAGTCGCGTCGATGAGACCATCACTCGAAACATTCGTCGAATATGAACGGAAATGGAAACGGTGTCGGCAGTGCGGTCTGACGGCCACGGTTCGCACGTACGCCCCTCGTCCAAGGCGGACGTCACACGAAAAGCGCGAATCTCGTTGGAGAGGGCCGCGCCGCAGCCGCGGGCCAGCCGCATAACCGAGCGTCGCTGATACGATTTTATTACGACACCTACGGCTGGTCGTTAGGTACGCAGGTACGTACCGTACGTCCATTTGCGGCGAGCAACGACTCCACGTCTGTGCGGTGAGCGAAACGACGCGCACCTTTCGACGGTTGGCACGACCGCAGACACCGGTCCGCAGCCGCACGTCCGCCCGTTGCTGGCGCAGGTCTGCCTGGAACCCCCGCCATCGCGTTCCCCCTTCCCCTTCATCCTTCGCCACCCTGGTCGTAAAGCGGTCAGACAGACAGACGGATAAATATAGATCGACACGCCTATCCGCGGGATAATTATTACCGTAGGTGTATAGGCGTATCGGCTGAGTGGATACGGCCAAGAGCCTGCGGAGCCGAATAATGAAACGGAAAGTAGCGACGAAACGTCGGCACGAATCGAACGACGCGACACGTACTCGCGTGCGAGTTCCGGAACGGCCGACGGAACCGCAAGTTTCAACCGGCAGCCGGCGGACGGAGTGGTGGACGCGACCGTCCGCTACGAAGCGGCAGGTGGTCGTGATTCGGGTCTTGCGCGGAGTCGAGCGGAAGGGGGCAGGGCAGGGCAGAGGGTGGAGACGTCGAGTTGGGCCGCCATCGGTGGTAGTGGCCGGCGGCTGACGGGCAGGCTGTCGCGGCAGCGGGCGGACCAGGACACGTATGTTACAGCCTGCGGGACGTACGGCTTTAAGAGTCGAGCTAAACGAACGAACGGCCACCGACGGAGCGCAAAATTGCTTTCTCGTCTTCTTTCTTCTTTTTTCTTTCTATTTTTCGCTTCACGTAACACGTCACTGTTTTTGCCAACGAGTGGGCCGCGAACAAGCGAAAAAGCGAAAAAGCGTTTTCGGTCGGATCGCCGGTAGCGACGGATTGACGCGGGTCCGTGCGTTCGGCGCTTTCGATTGGAAAGCGGAAAAAGGCGGCAAGGATCGATCGATTCAGATTCAGATTCGCATTCGCATTCGAATCACGCCTGCGACTGACAGCCATCCGGCGAAGGAATGACAATAAAAACGAAAAAAAAAGCAGGAAAGAAAAAGGAAGAGCGATAAAAGTCTACGTAAGAAGGCGAAATAGCGGCGCAACGCCTAAACGTCGCCCTTCTGCGACGAACGAACGCGAACGCGAACGCGAACGCGAACGCGAACGCGAACGCGGAGGTAGGCCGTGGGGTAGCGTGTGTTGAAAAGTTTTCAGCTCGTAGTAGGATCGGATTTTGTCGCCGTTGGTTACATCCGACTTTCGTCGTCCCCCTTCAGGCGGCTTCGCCAGCGCCCAAAATGTATTTCGCTCGAAATTGACGGCGAATTTAAGGGGGTAGGGGTAGGCGACGACGCAAGTGGGACAGCCGTAGACAGCAGCGGCTGAGCGGACCCCCGAACAGTACGCAGGTACTCACCCTCGGGCAGACACGTCCGTGTCATTCGCTCCTCTCTTTTCCTCTCCTACCCGGTCCTCTCGCCCCGCGCCGCCGCCGCCGCCGCCGCCAACCTCCTTCTCCGTAAAACAGATTCGGAAAATTCGGAAATGGAGCGATTCTCAATGTCTTACCGCCAGCTATCTGCGTGCACGAATTCAAATTCGAAACAAAAACCACAAAAAAAAAAAAAAAAAAACCAAATGGAAAAGAAACTAAAGAAAACTCTGGTCGCAAATCAAAGGCCGAATGCAAAAATTACCTACACCTATACTTACCGCGCGTACATACATGTCACGGGTCTGCGTCGTTATTTTAGTGTACTCTCAAAAGGAAAATACAACGGTTACCGCATTCGGTACGATGGCAAGGACGTGGAGGTGGGACCTGCGCAAAAGCGCCGATCCCGAGTCTTAGATCACGAATATAATTATTGGTCACTCGAATTCTTCTATACACTATAAACGTATGTATATATATATATATATATATATATATATATATATATACATATTTCTACTATTTGCTTGCTTTTACACTTTTTGGGAGTGGGAGGAGCCTGCGCTGTTCGACCTACGGCTAGCAATGAAACTTAGGGTAGTGTTAAAAGCTTTCGGTGGGTTACAGATTCGTTTTAAAATTTTAGAAATTCATTCTCTAATTTTGGAGGAAGGGATTCTCGAAGCGTTGCGAAGCCACCGCACGTGGTCATCGCGATAACTCTCGTAAATTAAAAGATTTTTGCGTGAAATTATCGTAGCAGCCGAAGAAGATTAGGCGCCGGTTTGGTATGGCATTTGAGCGAAATCGGTGCGCTGGTTGATCGAACGGCAGCCATTACAAAATTTGACACTTTTGCAAAATACGCCATTTATAGATTTCGTTCTTCCAATTAACGAACGTACGTGTAGCAGCCGCCACCCGACTGCAGTTTATTATTATTCTTCACCTTTGTTTCGGCGCTTTTTCAAATGAAAATGTTTTTAAAAGGCGGTTCGAGTACGGCTGCGTGGCCGGCGTTGGGAGCATACGCGAGCGAACGGGGGACGCGTGAGTGACGGTGACGGTGACGGTGACGGTGACGGTGACGGTGACGGGTGCGCGGCGCACCACCCCTTCTTCACGCGCATAATTATGTTTCTAGGCGTACTCTCGTACACCGAAATGGCATTTTCACTACTTTCTTCGGTCAAACGGTTCGTTGGGCCCCCCGTTCGTGGTCCTCCGAAAAAGGGGGTATTGCGCGACGCATCGTCGAGTAGGTTTGTCGAGAGGCTTACACTTCAAACTTACAGTCCACTTTAGGAGTTAAAAGACTCCTCCCTCGTACCGCGTCTATTATCTTCCGAAACAGGAGGGGACGGGGGTTACGTTACTAGTACCAACTTCTCATCCAGTATTGGATAGCGCATTGTTTAACGATTTGTCAGGGGGCTGCTGTTATCTGCCAAGACTAGCGAAGAAGCTTCCCCTTGGACTAAGAAAGTCGACTCGCTATTGCCCTTCGCACCTAAAGAAGAGCGAGAAAACAATTTCACGAGCGAAATAAAATTTTCCATGTTTTTTTTGTTCGGTAGAGCGTTCGTATAGGGACGAAAGTTTCGTTTTAATGTGGCGAAAAGGCCTCCTTCCCCCCCCCCTCCCCCAACCTCCCTAAAAAATATAAGAAAGCCCGTCCTCGGTAACGTGGTCGGACGTCGCTTGTGTTAAAGTCAAGTCGGGTCCGATTTAATAAAAATATTTTTATACCGACGGAAAAAGTGAAAAAAAATCAATAAAATGATCGAACTCGAAAGGCATTCTTCTAGAAATTAATCACCCGATCGTCGTTCGACGCTTCGTCGGTGAGATGCGGCGAAGAAATTGGCCCACGTTTTTGGAACATTATAGTTTTTCAGTATTACGACCGAATTTACCAACCGCACGCGGGTTCTCTGGCACGGTAATGTAACGTAATGCTAAATGCCGCATCGGCGGTTTTAGTTTGTTCGAAAATACGTATTTTTGAACGAACGGTTGTCGCGTATTTCAACTGGTCGAATTGGCCGTGAAGGCGGTGCGGACCGGAAATATCGTCGAAGGAAGGAAGGAAGGAAGGAAGGAAGGAAGGAAGGAAGGAAGGAAGGAAGGAAGGGCGGCTGCAGGGGGCGAAGTTTTGACGAGAGATGGCGGATGATGCGAAACGAAATTAAGTGACGAATAGAGGGCGAAGGCGAACGATTGGTTATGGCGCACGCCATCGAATTAAGGGTAACCGGTGGTACCAACAGCGAGTAACTTTAAGCGGGTAGGTGGGTAGGTGGGCAGGTGGGCAGGTGGGCAGGTGGGCAGGTGGGCAGGTGGGCAGGTGGGCAACTGCAGCCACTGACTCGCGCCAGCTAAGGAGCGCGCACACGGCACCGGCACGTAGCCTGCTCCGGCGCAGCCGCATGGTGAACGGCGAGGTAACTTGGCCACCTACGAGTACCCCGCGGATCGTCGGCGACTGGGCAGCCCGCAGGCCATCGTACTCGCGCTCGGTGTCGGTGCAACGTGCGGCACGCAGCCTGTACCGCATAGCCGCGGCTACGCGTTATAAGACGCGCCTGCGTCGGCGACCCGATTTTACCTACCCACCCACTCACCCACTCACCCACTCATTCCCACCACATCGCCTATTATACCAGCAGTCGGCGGCGTCTCTACTCGTAGTTGGCGATCGAATACGCGCAGTCGGTCGAAAACTGTAGGCAATGCCGGGAGACGGGAGACGACTGAAATCGGGCGGACGATACGCCTGGTCCGGCCGACTGCCCAAAATGAGGCTGCGTAGGGGCGCGACGAGGCGAAACGCAAATCGAATGGGTCGTCGAATCGCTTTCGAAAGGTTGGGAGGTTAGCGGCGCGCAACCGATACCTACCGCCCTTCGAACAGCACCTTCTGGCCGCTTTTGCGAGCGACAAGCTGGCGAAACGACAATGTTATCGGTGTCCGCTATTGTTGTGGTAAGGGGATACGTGTCCGCGGGAGGAGGACGCCGACGAGTGGCCTGGCGCAGGCGGTGCGGACTGTAGGTCGGTCCGCCACCCCTATATCTATCCGTCGCTGCGTTTCTCAGTCGCGAAAATTACGCACGCCCGAAAACGGATGCGACCCATTTCTGGGGAGCGGCCTTTGCGGCGCTCGTCGGCGGCCGCGTGCGACGAGCGGTACAGAGTGCGGGCGCGACGCGGCCAGCCGATTCCGAAGTCAAAAACGAAATTGCCGTCAGTGGGGAGCGGGAAGAGCTGTGCTACGTGCGTAGCCTTTGGCCGCTGCGTTTTACAACTTTCGCAGTCGACAGATGCCGTCGTCTGTTCTCTCTGCGCGTTGGTGCAACCGCCCAAGTATCCGGCGAATGAGCGGAGCATACGTCCGTTTTATTCGCACCTTTTCGACGAATTTATAGTTGGCCGATGACTGTTTACCTGTGGCTTGGCTCACCGCCCTGTATACGTAGGCGTAGGCGTAGGCGTAGGCGTAGGCCTACGTACGTTAAAAGTCGCCGCAAAAGTTACCCCTAATAATGGGCGATGGTGTGCTGGAATTCGCCACATTGCGCAGGTCAAGCATTTACGCCGCTCGTTCGTCGAGAACGTCTAATTTCGGCTTAATTTCTTTCCTTCTTTTTCCATAAAATTTCTGGCGATGAAAAAGCATTTGGCGAGGTTCCGTTCGTTCCGTTCCGTACGTACGGGCAGTAGGTAAGTAAGTAAGTAAGTAAGTAAGTAAGTAAGCAAGCAAGCAAGCAAGCATAGGGTAGCTACACGAATATAGGCGGTACCCATAGCTGCGCGAGTAAATGAGTAAATGAGTAAATTAGTAAATTAGTAACGCTTAAGAAGCAGCCGCATCAAACGCGACGAACCACCACCTGCGAGGAGAGCCGTGAAATAGAGAAGGACGCGGTACGAAATGGGCGGCCTGCGAGACGACTAGAGGAAGCCGCAGGGTGGCCGCTCGTCCACGTGCAAATGGAAAATAAAAAATGACGAACAACAACCGAAAATTTACGAATTTCCGACAAGTCGCACCCCCACCCCACCCCACCCCACCCCACCCCACCCCACCCCACCCCACCACACCACACCGAAACTCCCGTCCCACACGCATCCACGATATTAGGTCAGCTGTCGACACGACCGGAACAGTAGCCGATACACTTCGCGCGTACGCAGCATTGCCGACCGCACGTCCACCGCTGCCGCTGCCTTTTCGCGCGACTGCAGCCTAAGCTAAAAGTCTGCGTGTGAAACGAATCGTCGAACGTAAAAACGTTACGCGCCCGCGTATTTTTTATCGAATTCGACGCCGGCTGCCGCAATAACGAGCGGGCAAAGTAAATTCGTCGCAGTACGAAATTGAAAAAGAAAAACGCGCCAAAAAACGCGAACTGACGAGGAGGAGGAGGCAACGGAGCGGTACAAAACGTAGCCGACCCGCCCGCTCACCTAACGACGTGAAAGCTTCTTTCATTTACCCACAATTCGTCTTTTTTCGCAGATTTCTACAGGTGGGGGTGCGCAAATGCGGAACGGGTTGGCAATTTTCGAGGACGATATAGCGCGAAATTTTGCGCCCTAATATTTGGCGAGTATTTCGTTAATTTTTGTCCTTTTTTCTTTCCGGAGGGAGGTGCAAGGTAGTGGCCATTTTGGCGCGAAACAACGCCGCCGTAAACGGAACTGAGCGGAAAATACGCGTAGCTACCTACACGCGCGTACGGCGTACGCACATAAAATAACGTAGACTTCGCCATTTTGCATCAAAATTTCTATTCGATTAGCCAAATTTTGGCTACGCGTTGACGCGAATGCGTAGGTCGATTCGCATCGCGGCAACCTGCGGAACAGTAGCCCACGCGATTTCCTATTAACAATAAGAGGAAAAAAAAAAGAAGAAAAGAAAAAACTGAAAAAACTGCTACCAAAACTTGGCAAAAAATGAGCCGAGTGCATTTGGCTTTTTAATTTTTTAAATTACATTATTTTTACATTCGTCCGCGCTACTCGCTACCATTCCGCAACCATTTCGCTCTTTTCGGAGCGAGTTGCGAAGCTTTTTAAATTTTCGCCCTATTTTCTTTCGTTCTTACGGCGGGTGGCCTTACGCGGCTGCGGTGTTTTTTGGTGTTTTGCGGACGCCGCGAGCTGCAGGCGTAGGTACACGAGTACGACGTTCGGCCGATAATGGTTTTCGTGGTGACGGCGTGCTCCGCGCGCAGTCGGCGCAGCAGGCCGACTAGAAGTCACGTTTTGCGAGTATAGGCACGCTTTTGAAGGGGGCGGGTCGCCTCAATTGCAGCACCGAGCGGCATCAGCGGCGCGTATAACGCGCGTATACTTTGGTCGTCGCATCGGTATTTGGCAGCCACCGTCCGGCTAAGTGGTCAGTGGTCAGTGGCCGAGTAGCCGAGTAGCCGAGTAGCCAAGTAGCCATCCAGCCGGTGACCCGGTGACCCGTCGACCAGCCTAACGTATCGACGATTTCGTCGACGAGTCCACTCGAAGAAAATGAGCCGGTCGCCGAGGATGAGGCGAACGCTCTCGTCCCGGATGCGGATGGCGCGGACACAGCGGTAGCGGTGGTTGGGCAGCGACGCGTGCGGTGCTTATCGCCGTAATGGCGTGGACACGACCCAGACGACGGAAAATGGGCGCAGCGCTGCGACTGCGACTGCGACTGCGACTGCGACTGCGACTGCGACTGCAGCCACCGTGCGGCTACCTCGCCGACTGCGCAGCCTTCGTCTGGGGCGGCGCGAGACGACGCGGCGATTCGACGAATCGGGTAGCGTACAATGGCCACGTGCGTACTGCCCGTATCGATTACAGAGTACCCGCGGGCATCTGATGGGCGCCGGATTACGTAGGGCGGGTACGCCGTATACCGGCCGGGTGAGTGCCGGCGTAAACATTTTGCCAAATATACTTGCTATAAAAGTTGAACAGAATTGTGGCTCGCTGTTTTCCGCGTATTCGCCGCGAACGCGACTAATTCGCGGCCAACGACAAGTTGGCGCGTTAAAAGGACGAATCGGTCGCGTCCGAGTAAAACGATGGATGCGATGCGATGCGATGAAAATACGTTACGAACGATGGCACGAAAGCAACGTACCCATAATAGTCTATTATACAGCCTACAGCCCGTGTGGATGGGTACACTTACGAAGAAGACGGCGGCAATTCGATGCCCCCGTTGTCGCCGCCACCGCCGCCGCCGCCGCCGCCGCCGCCGCCGCCGTCTTCACTCGTCCTTTTTAGAGCTTCTTGTTGGCGCAGACGACGAGCCGGTTAATTTACATTTTGTTTTACTCCCCCCCCTCCTTCGGAGTCCGAAGCACCTTCGGAATGGTAATTCCAGGAAAACGACGAATGAGGAGGGGTGAAAAAAGAAAACAACAAAAACGGTGGAAGAACGGCGGTAAGGGGCATAAAAAATAAGGAAGCGACATCGGCTCGTAAAAATAACTCTCGAACGTAGGTACGAAGAACTCGTTGTTAAAAATACTTACCGCAGCTACGGCGGGCACCTCTTTCTTTCTTTCTTTCTTTCTTTCTTTCTTTTCGTTGGTTTTTTTTCTTTCTTTTCGCTGGTCTCGTTCTCGTCTTTCCGTTTCGCTTTTCTGCTGCGCGAAGGGGCCAATTTAAGTTGGCAGAAATGCAGATTCCAGAGAACCGCCTCGGCGTACCTGCCCGCGCAAGGAATTCACAATCGGTAATTGGCCTACAGCCTGGCCGCGGTCTACGCGACCACGAAACGCGGTAACGGATCCGCGCATCGCGCAGACAGCTTCGTTCGTAACACTCGAGCAGAATGGTACGGCCTTACGGCCTTACGGTCGTACGGGTTCGTGCGGCCGTCGAGGAGCGCGCACTCGCGTTATTAAAAATTATAAACCATAATTCTCGTATCTCTAATCTTTCATCCCTCCTCCTCCTCCTCCTCCTCATCCTCATCCTCATCCTCCTCCTCCTCCTCCTCCTCCTCCTCCTCCTCCTCCTCCTCATCATCATCCTCATCCTCAGCCTTCTCCTACGCTGTGACTACTACTCCTCAGTACTCCACTCGCTTCGCGCCCCAACGATTCACGTGTTTTGCGCAGCAACTTTCGAGTCAGGCGCGCTCCGCTACATTATTTAGCATTTTACAGCAGCCAAATTATAAGTCACCCATAAGCCGTAAGCCCAACGTTTTTCGCCGATTTAAGTCAGCCATAAATTCAAAAGCCAAACGTAGGTACCGTAAGCTATAACCTCAACCACCACCGGTATCTTTTGGCCGACTTTATCAACTTTATGCGAATAACGTTTCTCATATTTTTTCTGTTTTTTTTTTTTTTTGTTTTTTTTTTTATTTTAAATCCGCATTCGGGAAATTAAAGTTACGTTTTTCCGTTTCGCAGATCCGAAAATTGAATTATTAATTTACGACGTCGCAAACGGTCGATAGTAAAACGCAGTGGAAAAGATCAAAGATTTGACGCGAATCGAGGACTCGGGGTTGTCTTAAAAAATATCTCGAATGAAAAATGTTTGAGCTGCATACGCGTACACCGTAAGTTTAAGCGTAAGTAGGTATAAGTCACAAACTTAAGCGAATCGCCTCGTCAGCTGTAAACTAGTAAGCAAAAGCCGCCACGGCCAACGACCGCCGCGTCGCACGTCGAATCGCATTTGGGAAAGGCCTCGAGACGATGCGATGGGATGCGATGCGATGCGATGCGCTCAACACCGACATAATTAGTTATTCTTCCCGAATGGAGGCTAAAAACTGGAGTACGATCGAACGGTTTTCACCTTGGCCCACTATCCGTCCGTCCGTCCGTCCGTCCGTCCGTCTGTCTCAATCGCAGGAGCGTTCGCTTTTTCATAATATCGCAGCGCAACCGCGTCCACAAATCGCGTACTACCGACCTGCAGCGAATTCAAAGGCGAAGGTGGAGGTAGCGAGGTAGCGAGGTAGCGAGGTACACAATATATCGTATGGTAAGCATATGCTAAGCGTGGTACGTATGGTATACTAATTCGCTGGAATGACCGCGTGCGAATATCGACGGCGCAGTTGGCTAAGGCTGCTGGTTAAAATGTTAGAAGGGGCCGAGGTATGGAGGCTCTAGTGAATGCGCTAGAAAGTTATTCGATTTGAAAATGAATGCCTTTCCCGGGGTAGAATACTCGCGTAAATTAAGAGAAACGTGTCGCAGACGCACACGCGGACGAACCCAACATGGACGACGACCGCCAAAAAGGGGCGGCCAAACTTTCGTTTTTTTTGGCGAAAATTAGCAGCCGTTGCGGACCAAGTTGCAAAATGGCGCAGCTGGGTGCACGTCGCCTCGGCAGCACGTGCCATCTGCTGCGCGCATCTCTCGCTCTTTTCGAGCGCAACTTTTTCGCACTCTGTACGCACCGCAGGCGGCCTACAGTAGGGCGCTCGTCACTAGCCACTAGCCACTAGCCACTAGCCACTAGCCACTAGCCAGTTGCTACTAACCCGTAATAAGTCTCGGATCATATTTTGGTACCGGATACGCGACTGTAAATACGCAAATCCGTTCCAACCGTAGGTATCCGCGTAAAGCCCTAAAATGGGCACGAGTTTCACTCGATTTTGCTGGATTCGCAACAACCTTTTTCATAGCTTTAAATTCGAACAACGACGAGACTGCAAACTGGCGAAAAAAGACCCACGTCCATTTTTCGGCTTAGAATCGTGACACGTTCCGTAAGAATTGGCGAAATAGGGCGGTTCGGTATCCGCTGGTATAGCTGCACCGAATGACGCAAGCAATACGCGCACTGCGGTCCGTTCACCAATTAAAATAGGCTACAAACCTTGCTGAGAAAATGGTGGTGCGAGGCGCTGCGGTTAACGTACGCGCGCCTTACAAACGATGACCTGGTGGTGGCGCGTACGCCATTAGGCGGTATAAAAATTAGACTACGCCTGGTGAATCGTGCGGCTCGTGAACCAAAAAAGTGCTAGTGTCGCACCTACGTGGGAATGGGCCACACAACCAATCAGCGAGTCGTACGAGTGCACCCGTCACCACCGATCGGGAGTCGCCGCAGGTCGCGTGTCGATAATTACGAATTTTTAAATGTACTTCTCTTTCTGTCAGTCATTTGGCGAGTCTTAACTTAGACCACCAAATCCCTTCACCCGAAGCTAGAGATGATTTGAAAGAGAAAATTATGTTTTAACAAACTTGAAAAAAAAATGTACAAGTTAATGATTCGGCCTTCGAGGACACGTATATGTGGCGAAGACGACGCAACGGTGGTTTTTATGTCGTACCTATAGGTAGCACTGCTGGCACCGCATGTTTTTTGCTTTCTAAAAATCTGATTGGAGGGGAAAATTGCCACGCGCGTTTATTTATAAACACTGGCGTACAAATTACCCCATTCCTGAGAATCTGATTATTCCGATTGGTTGATGTCAATCGATGTGGGGTATGTCGTGGCTCCGCCCACAGGTACCAGCGCATAGCCTGTGCGCTGGTTCTCCCACTACACTCCTAACAGAGTTACGTGGGGATACTGGTGTTGAGGCTAGGCAGTTGTGAGTTACAAGGCGTGCGATGCAGGTGTGTGACTCCAACCAACTTTATATGGTCCGTTGGACCTTAAACCACTTAATTATAAGCTTCTACCCACTACATGGTAGCAGGGGCAATATGGTCTGGTGGTTTGGAATTAAAAATTCCCTGAATTAAAAATTCTTAGCCTAAAAACGCTTCCACTATTCAAACTCTGAACAAAAATACAAAGTATTTTTGCCAACTAATCATCCTCACTTGAACTTTAACTTTTTTAGTTAAAAGAGTTCATCGAATTAATAATTCGTATTATCTTATTTTTTGTCTAACAAACAAAGAAAAATAATTTAATAAAGACTAATCATCTTCTCACGAAAAAATTAGAACTAACAATTCTCCACTTAGCGGCAAAAATAAAAATTTAGCGCCCCCATTATTAATGGATTTCAAAAAAGAACTCACCATTCTATTATACACGAATATTTATTCACGTATTTTGGGTAATACCGACGAAAAAATTAATAAAATTAATTTTTCCGCCGCCCCTAGCATTTATCTGCTTCAAAATATTACGTATTTTTTTTCCCTTTTTTTCATTAACAATGAATTTAGGACAAGAGTAATATCTTCCATATTGTCAAATAAATAAATTTTTTAACAATATACAGCACTAATCATGCTACGTCTGAAATAAAAGAGTCTAAAAAACTCCGCAAATAAATGCTACAATATTTCTGTTGACGTAAATTACAAGCTCATAAAAAAGACGAAAATGGACGAAAAAATCCTATACTTTTCTCTCTCGCACTCATACGTCTTAAAAATAGAAATTATAATCGGCCGAATTTCGTCTAAATATAAATGAAAATTCGTGTCATTGCATTTATTTACTGAATCAAGGTCAAAATCACCAAACAAACATAATAGCGATGCAAGCACCGACTTGCATCAAATGAAGACCAACCATCTTACCAATACATACACAAAAACATGTATAAGTATTACGCACCCTACTACTACAAACGTAAAAATACGTTCAAGGATGCGTCAGCAACAGCAGCAGGGAAGAACCATATCAACCACGTTGACTCGCACGCACGCGCAATACATGGTTTTTTGCCAACATCCGTGAATTCGTACAAGGATCTTTACCAGTTGCTTGTACAAATTTTAACGTTGTTGCGCCTTCCCTTTTAATTACGCGAATTAATTAATTTATGCTGTTTATTGTTGTTTTTTTACGTAATTTCTTATGCAAATAAATTCGCCTTACTATTCTTTACACGTTTTTGTAAAAATTTACGTAATTTTTAACTAATTATGGGTAATATATACGACAAGAGGTAGTGGCTAGAAACTTCTACTTCATTCACAAGATAAGTCAACTTCATCCTTAATTCTACCCAAATTTCGGTAAGTGTACTTAAAGGACCATATCCTTATATTGTTACTTAACTATGTTATTGTTTAGAATAATTATTTCTCACGTCTGAATTAGACTTTAGCGTCTTTATTTTCGTCTGAAATATCTTTTATGGACTCATCATCCTATTCACGAAAAAATTATAGGTCTCAGATCTAAATAATCTTTAGCCTATATAATATTTTTGTGCATATTTTTCAAATAAGTGACGCGAATAGAATTTCATTCTTTCGCCTCAGGGTCACGCCCAATTTTTATTGGCGCCCTGACACTTTGAAAATTTTAATTAGAACTTATCATTCTTGTGCATAATATTTGAATTTGCGTCCTAGGGTCATGTCCAATTTTTTAACGACTCCTTAGGACTTATAAATTTTGTGCATTTTTCAGAATTTACCATTCTCGTACTAAAAATACGTCTTTTCGTCCTAAGGACATGTCCGATTCTTTTTCGGCTCCTTAGGACTTGTAGAAACTTTTATATTTTTACATTTTTTCCAAATTTACCATTCTTGTATTAAAAATACGCTTTTTTGTCCTAGGGTCACGCCCGATTTTTTTTTGGCACCCTAGGACTTGTCAAAAATTTTAACTTTTTTGCAATTTTAGAATTTATCATTCTTGTATTCAAAATACGACTTTTTGTCCTAGGGTCATGCCCAATTTTTTAACGGCTCCTTAAGACTTAGAAATAATTTTATTATTCTACAAATTAAACATTCTTGTGATTAAAAAACGAATTTTCGTCCTAGGGTCATGCCCAATTTTTCTTTAGTCGTAAATACTTAGAAAAATTTCGAAAATTCAATACTAAAAATACTCGAAAAATGGGACTCAAAATCCACTTAACCTAATATTGATATTTATCATTTAATACATGGTAAAACAATTATTTCACAATAGTGAGAAGAAGTTTGTGTCGCTGACACTAATACTTTAAAAATTTAATTTTTCTCTACACCTTTCCTCAATGAAAAAAACGTTTAACACACGTCATAGTAATTAAACAGCAATAATATGCTGATGAAATCTAAACAATTTCTTTATTATTTTTCTGTTCTCAGTAATAACATACAAAAATGACAGAAAAAGGAATTCAAGATTCCCCCATCTCTTCCCAAAAAGAAGACGATTTACTAGATCCCAACAATCTTCCGTGGTCCGATCAAGTGGACATAGAAAAGGCTTCTGAAGCCCAAAAAGCTGATGAAGCTAATGCTAAGGAAGCTCAAAAAGCTACCGAAGCTCAAAAAGCTGCCAAAGCTAAAAAAGCTGAAAAGAAAAAAGCGGCTGCTGCGGCCAAGAAAACCAAAGCGGAATTCGCCGCTAAGGAAAAGGCTAAATTAGCTGCTAAAGAAAAAGCTGAGGAAGCTGCCCGAATCCATGCAGAAGAGGAAAGCGCCCGTAAAATTACGGCCGAAAAACAAGAAAAGGAGCGAAAACTCCTACAACAACGTGAAGAGAGGATGCGGAACTCCTTAAACATTCGAGAGCAATCTTGGATACTCAAGGATCTCGAAGGAGACGCAGTCCCAGTAGGGAATCATCGGACTCAACATCCTCAGATGACACCTATGTAGCCACCACCGTTGTGGAGGATTGTGAATCCTACGCATGGCGTATTGAAGAAATTCTTCAAATGCCAGTTTTAAAAGGCTTTGATTACGAAGCAATCTTATCTGAAAAAGATGCGATTGACTCGTGTATTGAAGATTTAAAAAATCTCTCCACTAAAACAGATAAGGATATTATCATCCGAGCACGTAATTGCAGACGGGATTTGTTAGTTAAGCGTTCACGCTTAAAAAATTCTCGCCTGCAGTTGCACCACAACCTGTTCCCCTCCGGGATTTAACTTCCCTTCAACTTCAGGAGGAGGAGCAGCGCAAAAAACAAGCTGAATTAGAAGCCAAACAGCTTGCACGTGCTAAAGAAATTGGCAAGTCTCTCACCAAGGCTCGTACTGAGATTGATATTACCTTTCGTCAGTACAAGAAATGGGAAAAAACCATCACTGAACTCGAGAAGACAATTTGTGAAGAATTTCATCTCAACGTAGTTGAATTCGAGACTAAATATCTCAAACCAAATCAGGAAGCTCCTGCCAGTTCACCAAACCTACCATCTTTAGACGAGGACGATGTAGATCTCGATCCCACATCGGCTCAAGGATTCAAAATCCCGCGTCTAGTAAAGGGTAATCAAACATCCAATACTATTAAAAGTACGTATGCTATGATGGCCAATGATGATTCTGAGGAAAATGAGCATGTGACCACTTCTAAAAAGCATAGAGGTGAGTCATCTCAAATTCCAAAAGAAAATTCATCGACATCATTAATTAATTTATCTACGATTAACCATCCTGTATTAGATAATGAGGGACTTCAAATCCCACAAGAATCATCTTCTGGAATTAACGTTTCACTTTCATTAATGGTTTTAACGAATACGTAAATAAATGTAAGGATATTGCAATCCCTCAAAAGATTAATCTTTTACAAGTGCCTTACCTAAATTTATTAATGATAAAATAAATCACTTTTCACCAGATATTGTTGGTTATCATCAACGTCTAAAATTTTTAGACAGTAGGTTTGGTGATGAATCAAAAATCAGAGCAGCTCTATGGGAACGCCTTACAGCAATTCCTACTACAACTAACGAAATTTCTTCTATTTTGGACAGTTTAGATACTATTTCCGTTTTAATAGAAAGATATTGTTCGGTCTGCCCAACCGTTGACGAGGAACAACTTTATAACATAGTTATTAAAAAGTTTCCTCCTAGGTCATATCAACATATTCTTAAGTCTAACGAACGTCACGTCAAACATTTGTTTGAGGCTATTAGAAATTTTATAAAAATAAGGGAACTTTCTGACCCTAGTAGCACGTTTGGACCAAAGAAAGATGAAAAACCTCAAAAACAAAACAAAGGTACTAACCATCCTAAAGGCAGGAAAAATTTTGCTATCACATCAAATGAGTCTGAAAAAGGAAAAGATAAATCTAATCCTAATAAAAAAGGCCCTCCTGCTAAACGTGTCAAAATGTCTGAAACTAAAGATTTTGAATCTTCTTTGCTTACAGCTTCGGATGGAACAGTATTCCTGAAACTACCGAAAGGGAAGAAAATTCCCGTCAGCATTTTACGCACCCCCCTTGTTCCACAACAAGGTAGGTGCATATTCTGCGACAAGCTGCACCACAGCTTACTATGTTGCATCGTCAACACGCTCGATGAGTGTAAATTGTTTTACGACGAACATGATCTCTGCATCAAATGTGGTTTTTGGCATGGCGACGATGAGGAGTTCTGTCTGCACATCCCGCCTGCGTATTGCAGATGGTTAGAATGCATGGGCAAAGGCAATCATACAAACCTTTGCCCAAAGGCTCCTTATTCTATCACCATGGGAAAATGTGATGCATGGATGACAGTCATGAAAGACTATAAGGCGTATTTGCCTGAAAAAAGTATGTCTGACAAACATTTAAATTTTAAAGAAATTAATACTTGTTCAAATGACCATCAATCTTTAATCCCACAGTTGGACAACAAGGTCAAGGATGGCAGATCTAAACAATCCCAAGGAGCAGCTCCAAAGGCGCCTACACCATCAACAGTGATTACAACATCAGGACTACCAATCCTCAGTGAGTCTTGTTCATTTTTTAATAATAATGATAATTCTGCGCTCTTTCTTACGTTTTTATCGTATGTTTATGTGTCGAATACTTCAGAACCTATTGAAATTAATGGATTTTTTGACTCCGGTAGTAAGGAAACTTACATTACCGACACATTTGCAAATATGCACCTTAAGGAAAATTTTTTGAATGAATCTCAAATTTTACGATTTAAAGGTGCTGCAAATTCAAAATCAAGTGAATTTAGATCTCACAAGGTGAAATTTAACCTCCAGAAACCTAATGGAACCAAAATTCCTCTTTTAGCAAATACTGTACCGTATTTGGCTGAAAATCTTAGTCAACAAAATTTCACAGAATTCAAACTTCTCTATCCACAATATGATCATATTGAGTTTTCTGAGTTGGACCGTGAACATACGATACACTTACTCATAGGAAATGATTATATGTGGTCCTTTGTGAAAAATGTTAGACAACTTTCTCAAAATCTGACTCTTATTAATACAGATTTTGGCCATATGCTTGGCGGATCTTTAAATCCCTTGGTGGAAAGTGATGTTTTTACTACAATGTTCTTTACGTCACCCCAAAGTGTAGAAAACTTATGGAAATTAGATACATTAGGTATTAAAACCACTAACCTGGTTGAAGCTGAAGCTGAGGCTGAAGCACTTTGATTATTTTACAAAAATATAACGCTTGTTAATAACCGATACCAAATTAGATGGCTATATAGGTTTTACCCACCTCCATTGCTTGATAATTATCGTTTAGTAATTAAACATTTAGATCAACAATTACCTAGAATGGTTAAGAACCCACAATTCTTTCATCTGTATGATCAATATTTTCATTCTTTAATAGATTTGGAAATGATTGAACAGATAGATCACGAGAGGCCCGCTAAATTGGCTCATTATTTACCCCATAAAGGTATCTATGACCCATGTAAAAGTACTCCTCTTCGTGTTGTATTCGACAGTTCCGCAAAAACTAAAAAGTCGAATCATTCGCTGAATGACTGTATGTATAAAGGGAAAATTATCTTAGCGGATTTAATCTCCGTTTTGCTAAGTTTCCGTAAAGATCCTTATGGTATTGTAGCTGATATAAAGAAAGCCTTTCATCAGATAGGACTACATCCAGAGGATAGGGACGTAACTCGTTTATTTTGGATTAAAGATCCTGCAAAACCTTCAGATTTAACCAATCTCTTGTTGTTTTGTTTTTGTCGTGTACCTTTTGGCATAGTTACCGCCCCTTTTCTTCTAGCAGCAATTTTGCTGTACCATTTTCAAATGGTTGACAAGGAGTTTCACGACAAATTTCTACAACAATTTTATGTTGATAATTTAGCAACATCGTTGCCTACTTATGAAAAAGTAAAGGAATTATATGTCAAATCTAACAAATTATTCAATGACATTTCCATGCAACTTGCTCTATGGGGAACTAACTGTAAACCAATGAGACAGGAATTTGATCCTTTGTATGCTCTAGATAAACCTCTAGTCAAGGTCTTAGGTCTAGTTTGGGACATGGAGAAAGATGTTATGTACATCCCTACCCCTAATGCTATGAAAGCTTGTTGGACAAAAAGGTTATTTTTAAAAATAATGTCATCCTTTTATGATCCACTCGGATGGTTTGCTCCGTCCTTAGTACCTTCCAGATCATTTATGAAAATACTTTTGTCTGAAGGGCTAAAATGGGACCAACCAATCCCTGCAAAATTGCAACCCGTAGCTACAGACATTTTAAATGATTTGATGCAAACTACTAGCTACTGTCTTCCGAGACAACTTTATGTAGGGATCTACAATCCCAATGTCTGTCAATTGCATGCATTTACCGATGCATCCAAAATAGCATTTTCTATAGTAATCTACGTACGTTTCCATAATCAGGAGTCACATTCCTACTCAGTACTTTTTCTTATGGGAAAATCTCGCGTAACACCTATGCGACCCATAACCATTCCAAAATTGGAATTAATAGCTGCCCTAATTGGCGCTAGAGGTCTACGTACTGCTCGAAAACCTATGGATCTAACAAATCTCCCTGCATTTCTATAGTCAGATAGTAAGTGTGTACTTACGTGGCTACTAGAACCCAAAATATTATCCCAGTTTGTTTCAAATAGGGTAAACGAAATCAAAAGCAATAAAGCTGTTGAATATCATTATGTACCTTTGGATGAAAATCCCGCGAACATAGGATCCAGAGGATCCACAGTGGAAAATTTAATTCAATCTTCATGGTGGACTGGATCATCTTGGTTATCCCAAGACTCCAGTTTATGGCCTAAAACAGACCTTCATATTCTTGAAACTTTACCTGACCAACCTGAAGAAGAATCCACACCAGTGTACTGTACACTCAGAGAATGTTTAAGCATCTCACCTAAGTTTACCACTTCCTTACATGTTGAATCGGAAGATATTTTCGATAAACACAGATCAGCAAAATTGCTGAGGATCCAAAAATCCTCGAAAAGAAATATCCCTCATTTCTTTTTGAATTTGGAAACTTCCAAATGTGAATTAATATTGCCTAATTCTGCTCCAAATCCTATACAGGAAAGGGACACCGAAATAGCTCAATCTTCACAACCGTTGAACTTGTCAAAAAGTCATCAAGACATTAAAAAGTCTCTAGTACCATATTCGAGTTTCATCCACTCGCCAACCAACACTCCTTTTGGGATTAAAATTGAAAACTTCAATTCCCTTCGCAAGCTTATTAATACATTTTACCAATGTCTTAAAGCTATCCGACGATTTAGCAATCAGAGGATCAAAAGGAAACGTTCGTTGGAGCCATATGCGATCATGGACTGTAACTTTCATTTTGCAGTTCTATGTTTCGTTTATGGTGAGCAGAAAAAATATTTTTCCAAGATATTTGAAATGCTCTTGAAGGATAATCCACCAAAACATGTTTCATATGAAAAATTTCATATTTGTTTAGATCCTTCTGGGATTCTGCACATAGTAAATTACTTACCAGAAATACTATATGCAAAAGATATGCTTAACCCCATATTACTGCATCCTAAGTCATATTTGACAGAGCTTATTTTAATGCATACACATCTAACCAATGTACACACGGGTATTAAGTTCACTTTAGCTGACTTCCGTAGGCATTATTTTGTTCCTAAAGCATTAAAACTGCTCCCACAAATCTTGAAAAAATCATGTATTTTGTGCAAAAAATCTGAAACAAGACTGTTTAAGCAACCGATGCATGCATCTTTGCCAGATTTAAGGTTAATACCCTTCACTCACCCTTTTACTTATACGGGTGTAGATATATTTGTACCTTTTCCTGTATTTGACAAATACTTACCTAAAAGGAAAAACCAATTGGTGACACAAACCACTCCTATTTATAAGAAATGGGTATTGATATTTACATGCCTCTCTACGAGGGCTGTATATCTCTTTTCTGTTTCGTCTTTAACAACGACAGAAATTTGGGCTGCATTTAAAACCTTTTTTCCTGATAAAGGAACCCCTAAGGCAATTCTCTCTGATAATGCAGCTCAATTCCAATTGACTTCGGTGTATTTACCTCATTACTGGACCACTTTCTCTGAAAACTCGGAGATAAAGGACAGTATGGTTATGAAAGGCATTAAATGGCATTTCATACCAGCAAAGGCACCATGGTATGGTGGAGTGTACAAACACATTATCGGAATAACAAAGCAAGTCTTTTACCGTATACATGGTCATACCTCCATTTATATCCATACCTTTCAGTCTAGTATAAAAGACATACAGACTATGGTCAATCAAAGACCTCAGTGCCCATCATCTGATGATCTCGGTCAACATACCTTGACACCAGCGCATTTTCTCCATGCGAACTTAGGACACTTAACAGTCCCTCCTGACAAGATGTCACAGGATTCAACTCCTACAGCTAGACAGCTACTCGATATGTGGAAACTTGACCAAGATTATCTCACAAAACTGTGGTTATCTTGGAAAAGGGAGTACTTACTCTATCTTAGGGACAGGCCACCTTCAGCCTTACCTAACACATACCGAACGGTATCTTACAAACCACAGGTAAATGACATAGTACATGTGTTAGATTACACGTCTAAACCTGGAGTTTACAAACTCGCTCGGATCACCAATCTGGAAAAATCGCATGATGGAAACATCAGACATACGAAAATTGAATTTTCTAGCAGAAAACAGTCTTCACGACCGCTGAAATTTCTAGCTCCCCTCGAGCTCAAATCAAAGAATAATAACGATTAGAAATAATTAAACCTTTATTCTTGATTTAGATGAACCTCTGACTTGACACTTGTAGACCTAGATTTAATAATCTCCTAAATGTCCCTGAGGTCCGCCATAATTGAATACTATGCTGGTAAAAAGGTATACTTTTGATTTTTTGGCACCCACTATTGTTGTCAAGTTACCTCACGAAGGATCACGGACAATAGGTGACAGAGTACTCATATAAAACACTAACAATGTTTGCAATATGCTAATTCCCTGACTATTCCTTTTACAGAATCCGTTCTCTATGGCCAATAAAAATCCTCTATTCCTCTTGCTAAGGCATCCAGCAATTGCCAGAAACGATGTTTCTCGAAAATGTATATATATATGTATATAAATATACCTTTTTGCGTTTGTAAAAACAATTCTACTATTTTGTACTTTTATATTTTTTAAATAAAATTTGTACTTGTCATGTCTTTTTCTATTTCAGATTAAAGGTGAATCTCATGGGGAGCCTCCAAAGGCTTCCCGTGTCCACCGCCCCCAGTGTTGTGGCTCCGCCCACAGGTCCCAGCGCATAGCCTGTGCGCTGGTTCTCCCACTACACTCCTAACAGAGTTACGTGGGGATACTGGTGTTGAGGCTAGGCAGTTGTGAGTTACAAGGTGTGCGATGCAGGTGTGTGACTCCAACCAACTTTATATGGTCCGCTGGACCTTAAACCACTTAATTATAAGCTTCTACCCACTACAGGGTATTTCATATGCCAGTGTACACGTACTTGATGTAAGTAGATGTTAACGACAATCGGACCCGTTGTAAAACAACAGCGTGTCATCTCCATCGTAATATATATACATATATATATATATATATATATCCTCGAAGGAGTCCGCTCATCCTCCCATGTGGATTTTGTATCTGTGTGTAATCCAGCATATCTAACTTTTCACACTGGGCACCAATTTTGATCAACATTTTCTTTTAAAATAAAGAGTGTGGATCTCCGTTAGATCTTATCCAATTTTTGTTACAAAATTGATAAAATAATTTTAGAATTATCTTTGAAAAACTGTTTATTTCAAAGTAAAATTGACAATAACTCTAATATATATAAAACAAAAAGCCAAAAAAAAAAAAAAAGTTGTTTTAAAATAAATTAGGAGAGACTGGGGCATTACGGAACACGGGTAGGCTACCAGGGACAAAACTGACTTTTTTTGAATTTTTGGACCATCTGGTCCCATAACATTATGTATCACACAACTGGTGGAACTGCATTTGTCTAGATTATCATTTTCTAGTTCCTTGTTCAAAAGACACTGCAATATTTGTCAAAATTTTACGAAAAGTTATATGCATTTTGATGACTCGCAAAAAATGTGATTAATGGTGGAGAAATTGAGCATTCAAATTTGCGAATGTATTTCAAACAAGTTTAATAGTTAGTAATTAATTACTCGGAGTAACCAACACTCAAAAGCGCTTGAATTAAAAATAGAATGTTAATTTCCAGTGAAAAGGTGAACCTAGTGTGTCATACTTTAAATTTTCTGGTGTACTCACCACGGAACATACCGAAAATACGTTTTAATTTCTTACAAATAATTCTCAAAAGTAAAACTGCCTTAAATATTGGATTGGAAGAAAGTTGAAGATACTATGAAGGATGCGTTGAAATAGCCAATTCACGAGGAAAGTGTCACAACTGAGAAAAAAAAATCAATTATCTTAAAAATAATAAATTATATTACAACAATTCAAATAGTAGATATCTGCGTTCTATATATAATTACGTGCGAACCGTTCACTTCATATTGTATTAGGTAAAGCAAATTTCATTTTTTGAATTGAAAACTTTAGGCGTACCATGGGACAAAAAATGTGACCTTCTCTAAGATAGAATATAAAAAAAAAAAAAAAACTATCACATTTTAGTTATGTATTTTAACTTGTTATATTATAAAAATTAATCCGAGAAAAAAAAGTCTAGCGCAGTAACACTTGGCTATAAAATCCAGTTTATCGATGTTTTAAACAGTTTTTTTGCGCATGGGGTACTAAAATCGACCTCGCAAAAATATTAGGGGTGGGGATGCTGAAAATTATCCATTTCACGACAAAAGCAAACTACCAAAACTATTTTTCCATTTTGATATATTTGTTTTGCGCGTAGGTAGGAACCTATACAGTTATAATATTACGTATGTAATATAATTATGACAAATCGGCAAATTTTGCGTTCACTGTTTCGAGAAGAAAACTGTAAAAGGAATGGAGCTGAAATTTTTACGAACTGGAGGGCGTACTTTTTTACGAATCAAGTCGAAACCATGGAGTATTAAATGTAACAGAGGACGCACCTTCATCTATAAATGGTGCTACGAAAAGCGGCACCGCTTTCGAAGCTATTTGTCCCCGTTCCTTCGGTGCCGAATTCGAATTTCCTTGCCCCTCATTCGGGCTCCTGCTGGGCTATAATTAGAAATTTTTTTTTTTTTTCAAATAATTTAATCGAATGAACGACTAAATGCGATTATCAAATTGCAAACCAAAATCCACACGAATTACGTAGATAAAAAAGAGATCGAAAACTGTGGATACCTACCTTAGCAACGAAGGATATTTTGATCGTTAAAGTGGTGCCGTTTTTTGTTTCACGTACGTCCTCCATTATATTTGATACTCTGTGGTCGAAACCTGGCATATAATATATACTTCGGGTTCGTATTATCTCGGTCAAGTTCGAAGTTGGGCGAAATGCGCTCATTAGTTTCAAAATGAGGGCCGCTTGAAGCTGCAAATTTGCCAACAAACGGGAATGCGTGATTCTTCACGAATCGTAATGAACTTTTTCATGCGCATACATCGGCTTTATATCTCAGCCCAGTTCACAGATGGGCCAAATCCGCCCGTTATTTCTGCTTTTTCGAGTCGTCTTTGAAATACAAAATTCTTAAAATTTATAACGAATGCGACCTGCAATACACGTAATTTGAAAACCCGTCGATTCTGGAAAATAATAAATTCCTGGAAATGCAGTTTTTCAGAATTTTGAAAAAAATACGAACCGGATCAGGGTTAAATTTACACGATGGGTTGTTCTTATGTAAGTGCAAGTCGGATAGAAGTTTAGTGCTTATTTGTTTAAGCGTTTCCGCGAAAACTGGAAAAAAAAATTGATTGAGAAAATTTTGCGCTCTCGATTTAAAAAAAAATACCGAAAGGATAGAGTTGAAATTTTCACGAAAGACAGTTTTCATACAGGACCAAGGCAAATCGGAGTTTGGTGCTTATCGTTTAAGTAACTCTCGAGAAAAATTCGAAACAAAACATAATGATGGAGAAAAGCAAATTGCGGGTGTTGCTTGAAGTATCTTTTCCTTATTTACGGCGCCAGAGGTGACGAGCGTCTTATCATCGTGGCATTTAACAGAAATTTCATATTTAATATGGTAGACGGCGTAAAGGCTTCTATTCGAATTCTTGTAAAATGAAAAATGGACGCGCAAAACGGGTATTCTAGCGGAGTGATGTTGCGTTATAGACGTTTTTCATTTACAACTGAAACAACCCCTAACGGTGCAAATACGAAAAATACATTTCAAGCAACATAGGCAACTTCCTTTTCTCTTCTCCAGTTTTTTCAAAAACTGCTGAATCAACACGCATCAAACTCTAATCGAACTTAGTCCCATACGAGAACAATCTTGTATCAAAAGTTTAACCCTACCCTTTGGTTTCGGTAGTTATCTCAAAATCGTTAAATACAATAGTTTCTTCGGCAGTTTTTTCTTTCCCAATTTTCTCGGAAGCTACCGAATTGATAAGACACCAAACTTCTACTAGACTTTCAGACTTGCATCTACAATAGAACTATTTATCGTCAAAATTTAAGCCCTATCTCATGCGTAGTTTTCCCAAAACTGTAAACACAAAATTCAGGAGATACATACATACATACACACATACACACACGCACACAAACACACATACATACATACATACATACACAGGAGCTACACATAATCATATATACATATATACATAAAAACAAATTGCTAAAAGAAAAAAATCAACTAAAAATAAATTTACCTTCCTAAAAAAAAAAAAAAAAAAAAAAAAAAAAAATGGTTATTGGGGCTTGTTTTCGTGATGTTTTGTCCGTATTATCCGAAAAAGTCTGAACTGGGCAGCAAAAAATGCGTATAGACTGATATATTTGATCAGTTGGCAGAAATTTTGATAGAAATAAGTGGTGGTCCGGATTATCTAGTGGCTTCGAGCAACGCCCACTTTATATCGTCCATATTGACAACTTAAATAATGGTAAGTAGCCGCCACCAGTCGATGCTTAAAACGTATTTTTGTAAAATACGATATCGACGAATTAGTAGGGTCGTGTTTGACAATATTTCAACGTCAAAACAAACTCGGTAATTCGAAATTTCAATTTAAAATGATTAAACCACCAACGGTAGTAGGTATATCGTCGGTGTGTAAAATTTTGACACAAAATAACAAATCAGCTGCAAGTAGGCCCGATTTCAATAATATCATTTAACTTTATAGAATACGATCGCAATGATCACATGATTCGTGATCACCAGTTTTCCACAATTGAAAAAATATTCGCTATAGTTCAGCCGAAGTGCCCCAACTTTTCATGTTTGAGACCGTCGCCATAGCCTTAAGGTACATATTAAGGCTGCGGAATTGGAATTCGCGTTCCAGGTACCTGCAGCACCGACCGTATATCCTGCGCCAGCAAATTCCTCACGACCACAACCGCCACATCAGATTCAACTCGGCACTTCATCGTCCTATTTTCATTCCACCTTCTCGTATTTTCGTAATTTAAACCATAAAAATGTTGTCTAGATGCTAGAGGAAGAGAGAGACAGAGAGAGAGAGAGAGCGAACGGAGCGAAATGATTGTCCGGGGCGTCGCTCATTCAATGCTCGATGAAAAAGTAGGTAGGTACGGTACTATCTTTCGTATTCGTTCAGCAGGGGAGAGGAACATCAGACGACGGCACCTTTTTTATGGTAAATTCGGTGCTTATTGTACGAATTTTTCGAATATATCGATATTTGTTGAGAAACACGTGAGTGAGAAGACGCTCCCGGAGGGGCGATGCGACTCGACGTGTTATTTTACATGCTCGAATAGACGGATTGGTGAAGAAAAGAAAATTATTCTAATTTGTCCGAATAAAAGTCTTATTTTGCATTCTCATTTGTCCGGAGTATGCGGCAATTAATACGCAAGCCCACCCTCAGGATAACACGCAATAGTGAATATAATCGTTAGTCGCTCTTTCGTTCCATTTACAGCTTCAAAGCATACACTACGCACTTGTAACATTCTTAATACGATGCGAATACAGACATACCCTCGCGTAAATGGATTTACGTGCTTCGACGCAACGTCGTAGAAACGAACACAAAAACAAAAAAACAAAAAAAACAAAAAAAACAAAAAAAACAAAAAAAAATCAGAAAACTGGTTCTGTACGTAAAGATGCAAAAGTTTTCAACTTTTCGTACCTACCTATTTATTTTTCGCGAATTCGGTCGATGAAATGCGAACTCCTTTTTCACCGAAGAGAAGGACTTTTTTATTCGAAATGCTGGACGCGGGACGACGAACACCGCCAAAAATACCGCCAAGATGTTTGATTCGATCACTGCTCAAAAGATTCAGCAAGTCGCAGACAGGTTATATTCGTGTGTACGTGTACGGATATCGGGCGATGGCTATCGAGGATTTACTTACAACGCAACTGCATTTCACTCGAGCAGCCAGCAAAACGAGCGACTACGAGCGATTACCTATCACTGGCGTAGCGCTGACTCGTCAAGTGGCGATATTTTCTTCAACGAATACCCACCTACTGATACCCCAAAAAAGGAGGTTATCGGTTTATTCGATTAAATTCAATATAGGTACACCTACCTACCGTATTTAGGTTCACGCATGAACAGAATTTCAGCCGAGTAACACCGTTAAACAATTGTGGAGCAGAGAAGTTTGCTGTTTGACAGGCATCACCGAGTAAAATGACCCGTTTTCGCAGTGACATTTCACCACTTGGTGACTGGCGTACGTGTAAACGGCGCCGTGAAGAAATAAATAAAAAAATATAAAAACAAAAAACAAAAAACAAAAAACAAATAGTCGAGTAAATAAAACAGGACTGCTACCCCAGCGAAGTACCGTACTGTATACCTACCTGACGAAAATCATTATCGACGGTCCGCAGTCGACGTGGAAATGTCTGACTTCGCTAACCAAAATCGATTCGATAATAACCTCTTTTTGGCGCATGAGTTGAGAAAGAATTCAAATTTGACGTAGGCTCCCCTATAGGTACGTCAATATTTCGAAGCTGTGCCATTTCCTACGATTTCCGTACAACTGGAAGGTGGTAGAAGGAGGTATTTAGGTAGGTACCTAGGTATTAACTACCAGGTATTCGCTAGGTGGGTAGCTACGGATTAACAAGCTATAAAGGCGACGTGGTGCTGGTGGTAGCTGGTAGCTGGTAGCTGGTAGCTGGTAGCTGGTAGCTGGTAGCTGAGGTAGCGTTGGTACACCGAGTCGGAGTGCGTGAAATAATGCTCGAGTATACTAGATAGCTGCGTGTAGCCGTATACCTACCCAGGTACCCCCACCTACTTCACGACCAGCCCTTCGATAGCGCGCTGTCTCGCAACACAATGCGTTCGTTTCACAGCGTCATCGGCTATAGTCTTGTAGGTTGACTACTTTTTCGAATGAAAAACATAAATGTTGGGGAAGGTGAACTTCGATCGGTGAACCTATAGGAGGGTGGGTGCCGCGCCTCACCCAAACCTAGGTACGGATATTTGGATATTTAATTTGACGTCGGAATGCGGGCGACTCGCTCGCGTAATTTGCATAAAACGCGAACGGGTTACAGCTACGCTACCGATGTGACAGACGATGAGAGAATGAGAGACAATAATTATGCGGAATAGTTGTTCGAAACTTGCACCGACATGAAGAGGAAGCGGCTGCCGTCTGCGTCGATGCTGCGCAAGTTATTACCTACTCGCAAATGGAAATCGTTTTTTTCCTCCTTTTTTTTTTTTTTTCTTCCCTCAAATAACCGCCGCTGGAATTCTAACGGGACGAGAGTTCGCCGCGCGAGAAAATCGGAAATATTCGAACGAATAAATTGTTTCCGTCCTCGGTTCCTCGTCGGCGAAGAGAAAAATAAAATGATTGAGAATTGGTTGGACGGAGCGACACGGCGCGAACACCGACTGAGCCACCGTACATCAGGTAAATCATACGTACCCCTACCCACCTACCTTCGAGAAACACTTTCCGAAATTGACGCAACCCTCCCCCTGCCTCCGCCAACGTTCACACGTATAGTCGAACAAAATTACGAAAGCAAAAGAAGAATATTCGAATTTTATGCGAAAACTGGCCGGGCAAGGGATGAGGCTGCGGTGGTCGGAACGGAAGGTACTTTGGGCCTGCTTATCGCTAAAAGGAAAATGAGCCGATATTTCGCTACGGCAACGACGTGCGGCAGCGTGCATACGCCTTTACGGTTCTGGACGGAACGCCAAATCTGAGAGAAAACAACTGCCGGCCTTGGTCCTACTCCAGGGCTCAGTCCCCAGTCCCCAGTCACCAGTCACCAGTCACCAGTCACCGGTCCCTTCACCAGGTGCGCACTCTTCGATCGGGCCATTAACGGTCCAACGGCGTACCTTGTTTCCCCAAATGCAGCCAAATACCAACCTATTTTCGTTTTCTCAACGATTCGACACAATAATTATTGTAAGTTCGCGCAGCACTGAGACTGCCGAAGAATGACTCTTAGAATACCTACCAAATTTAAATCGTCGCCACGTCGAAAAACCAATAGATAGGCCGACAGGCACCTGGCTGAGTACCCCTATGTAAAAGGTTTTTTGAATTCAGCTATAAACTCGGCGTCGGCAACCAAATTTTATTCGCAACGTCGATTCGTTCGGCTGCGAGCACTTCGGTAGATCTGTGCCACTCGCAGTCATCCCAAAGACGCACTTCCGGCAGTAACGAAATAATAGCTCACGTATGTTACACACCCAGGTTGAAAAGCGAGCGACTGTATGCGAGAGCAATTCCCGAGTCGTGTAAACTCGGCGTTGAATCTCGTCGACGCGGATATTCTACGTAACTATTTACGTAATTAGCGATGAGAAAGCAACGAAATGACGAGTCTTTCTCGAAAATTATAATCAAAAGCGGAATAAAAGATGCGCCTGCTCATTGTGGCAGATTTAACCTGCACCCCGACGCGCACTGACGGTGCTCCCGTGTAAAAAGATAAAAAGATGGTGCGTTCACTTTGTGTCCAGATTATACCTACGTCATTATTCATCGCCGATACGCGCTATACTTTTCACTGGAAAAATACCCGCGTAAACGCTGCCTTTCTCGTCAGGTATTATACAAACAATTATTTAGTCTATTTTGTGGAATTTATCCAGAATATGGCTATACTGCTACAGATATCCCTAATGGACATTAGGTTTCACTAGTATTAAGAAATAGTAATAAGTATAATTCTAAAGTGTTTGTAATAATTGAAGTGAAATATTAAATAAAAGATAATATTCAGAAATTATCTTATTTGTTGAGGTAATTTAAAGGTATTGAATTACTCTCGCAACAAATTGGCGCCCGAACAAAAAAACCTTCGGAAGTAAAATTTAAAAATAATAATTCTGCTCGAATAAAAATTTTTTTTTTTTTTTTTTGTAAAGTAAAAACATTTGCTAATCGTGTGAAAAATATTTTAAACCGCTCGCAAATAATTAATATAGTTTTGCTGGAGCCAATAATTCCGAGTAATTATCAAATAAATCGTGGCTGAACTAATTCAAAAATTAAAAACAAAATTAAACAAACGTCTACGAAATCAAATCTTTATTGCGGAGGACCGCAAACATTTGATCAAGACAAATAAAAATAAAACATTTAAAAATAAATTAATAACAAAAAACAGACCTAAAAATAAACTTAAAAATAAAACGAAGATCCAGATCCAGTTCCTGAAATTCAAAAAGAATAGAATCAGCCCAACCGGTATTCAAAACCACAACGCAGAGAACGAGAAGTCACTTACCAATAGCGTCGATCCAAGTGAAACTGGCAATAAACTACAAGAGACTACAGTAAACTACTCGTCGTCCAACTGTAAGCAAATCGTAAACTTATCTTCCGTTACTCCAGAAAAATTTCAAACTATTATCGATATCGTTAATAATATTGTAAAATGTAAAATCTCCCAACCCTCGCGAATGTCTGAAAATAGTGAAAATACGAATGCCTCTCTCCCGGATATTTTAGATTCAAAATCCGAAGACAATATTTTAGAATTTGAAAATCACCCTAAAAATTTGTATGAAAACTTGTCTGAAGAAGAAAATTACCCACTCCTTGGTAATCATTGGGGAAGTCGCGTATCCACTTCTTTTCTTTATCGTGTTCTAAAAACTGCAAAAGTTAAGAGGACAGAAGGGAGAACACAAATTGAACTGCAGAAAAAACTATACAAAGGTAGATATCCTAAACATTGGTTGTTACATATATTATACTCAAACCCCAACACCGAAAAATTTGAAAGAACGAGTAATTTTGATAGATTAATCGAAGAAAGTAAAAGTTATCGTAGGGTAACAAGAAGTATAAAAAATAAAGATCCTAGCGAAGCAGAGGAAATCTTCTCCGATACAGAAGAAGAAGATCTAGAAAATAAAGGAAAGAAATTAGAGACAGAGAAGAGAAAAAAGGAAGAAACGGAAAGAAGACTAGCGAAACGAAGTCTCAGCTCCAGTTTCGAAAAACTTCTATCTAAGGTATCACACCACGTATCACCTAAGAAATCAAATTCGGTTACACCTGATTTCTCTCTCCCAAACGACGAAGATGAAATCTTCCTCGGAGAGGAGTCAATTCTAAACCAAACTTTTGTCGACAAACCCTCACAGTCTAGTGCTGATCTGTCACCATTAGTCCCTCAAGGACAGGGAAAGTCCTCACAAACCAAAATCCAACATTCAATTCAAATTCACATAAAAAGTCCAGAAAATTTAGAAAAACCAATAAATAAAAGTCAAAATTTAACTGCCGATAATCTTTTGACCCTATTAATTTATTACTCCCGGAAATACGCGTAGAAATTCTTGATCAAAAAGAACCCGCGTACGTCAACATAGTAAACGTTGAAAATAAAAATAACCCATTTCTAAAATCGGAAAATAAAAACATGACCCCGGAAGACATCGCTGAAAATAACGCGCGATTACTTTTACAACAACAACAACAACAAGCAAGATTCGCTGCAGCAAATGACACCTACACACAACACAACCTAGCAAATGAATAATTTCTGGAAAAGGTCAGAAAGATGGACTCCGAGCCATTTTTCAAATGGCCCCGACGAGGACATTCTTGAATTCCTTTTTCAATACGAAACTTAGGCGAAAACCTTCGAGGCAACTGAATATGAAATGATAAGGAATCTAAATATAGCTCTCCGTAGCACAGCTCTAGAACTGTTCGCAGCAGAAAATGAAATAACCCCAGAAACCTCATGGTCAGAAGTAAAGAAAATCTTAACACGCATCTTTAAAAAAGATAAAGATACGGTAAAAAAAAGCATCAAATCGTTGAAATTTGACGAGACATACTTTAGTACGAACGTACCAAAATTTTTCAGACTCTATAAACAACTCGATGCTACAATTAGCGAGAAAAAAATCTGTGACCTCTTACTACCCAGACTAACAGGAGAAATGAGAAAATTCTTTGCATCCAAAAATCTCCAGACACAAAGTGAAATCTCAAAAACATTTACGGATTGGAAGGAATTTAAAGAAAAAGCATTAGACTTAACTGATGTCCAAAAAACAGAGGAGATGTTAAATAAAGCAACAGAAACTATCGCCAAACTAATGAAACAGATGGAGGAGATGATGAAGGGTAAAGCTCCCAAGAAAAAAGAGCCAGTGTAACCAGTAACCCCGCCTATATCTCTAACAGACCTTGTTATTGTAGCATTAATAGAGGCAGGATGGAAACCGCCGAATGCCAATAAACAAAATCAAAATCAAATCAGGAATCAGACGACAGAAAATGAAAATGCAGAATCTAGACCATGTAGAGAAAGAAATATAAATAATAATAATAACAATAATGAAATGAATGATAGCAACCCTAGAAGAAGGCAGTCTAGAGAAAGAGAACCTAATAGGTCGCAGAACAACCAAAATTCCTATAGACCCCAAAGAAGAGAAACTTATCGCGAACAAAATAATATTCGATATCCTCCTAGAGAGATAAATTGCTTTAATTGTGGAAGAATGGGACATTTATCAAGAGATTGTAGACTACGTAATCGTAGTACACCTCAATTCCCGCAAAGGAATTTTAGACCACCACGATTCAATAACAACTTCGCATCAAATTTTGGTCAGCCATTCAACCCCTATGGACCACCGCAACAGAATAATTATGCACAAGCATATAATGCACCAGTTATAAATCCACAACAATGGGCAAATGCAGCAAATTATGCGTTACCCTGGTACAACTTGTGAACTCCTGATGTAGTTCTAAGTATCCAACAGCAGAATTTTCCTCAACAACCAAAAAACTTGCAATAGAGCCTGTTTGCTCTATACCATTTTATGGCAATGACTTTCGGGCTTCTAATGGCAACGTCCATCATCCGGACTGCGCTGCTCACCTAGTGTTAGATCCACATGCGCCACATAATCGAAAAATTCATATCCGTAGTGCATCAATGAAATTAGTCAGGGCGAGACGTAAACAAATTGTCCCCTGCAACATTGTGAGCCGTGAAGAGTATGAAACACAGGGAACAGTTGACAGCGGCTCTGAAGTGACGCTTATACAATACGACCTTGTAAAGGATAATGTGATCAGACCTGCAAGAGTATGTATGGTAGCCACCAACGATAGTGCTATAATCGTTAAAGGAGTCGTAGAAATCACCATAAAAATGGGTGACCTCCTCCTCGATGTGGAAGCATACGTAACCTCTGAGGTGACCACACCTTTACTTCTCGGATACGACTTTTTAGATCGACATAATGCCGACATATTATTTAGTAAGAAATTATTTAGAATAGGACCACCATGGAAGCGTGAAACATTTAGTATAATTAAGTTTAAGGAAGAAAATTGTGAAGGATTTATTAGAGCAGACAAAGATTTCTGCGTAGAAGTAAATAATGAATATTTTGTAAACCTGGATCCAGAAATGGGAAAAGCAGATCCAGATGAGTGGTTTTTAACAAGTTACAGTTTAGAAGGCAAATATATTGTTGATGATTTAGGATGGCCAGCCTTAAGATTCTACAGTCCGCACTTTGACACCCAGATTGCACAAGGGACAGTTTTAGGACGCTATAGGCTTTGACAGCCGACTATGAGGGACTGTCAGACCAATTCCGTCCACCATGGCCAACCCAGCATCCAACGCATTACATTGGGGGATACTGTGGGTAACCAGGGTGAGGAGGTTGATATGCTAAAACTTGTCTGTATAACACGATCTGATGACAGCATTATACACGACGATGAAGGAACACAAGTGAAAATTAATAAGAATTTAACGAAGGAATAGAAACAGGCAGTAGTAAGCTTTCTAAAAAAATATATCCATATATTTACGGAAGATCCTGCCAAGGTAAAACCTATGAAATTAAAACCAGCACATGTCTACTTGAAAACAGACGAGCCGGTTCAACGTAGAAATTACCATATGGGAATTTTTGAAAAAAGAGAAATTAGAAAGAAAATTAAAGAATTTGAAGAATGTGGTATTATTAAGAAAGCAAGCTCTAGATATGAGAGCCCAGTATTTGTTAAGAAAAAATCAAACGGAGTTTATAGATTATTAGTAGATTATAGAGGTGTAAATAAAATAGTAAAAAAAGATACGAGCAGAGTCCCTTGTCTCCCCGAAATTTGGGATGCGTTACGTGATAAGAAATACTTTGTAACAATTGATCTCAATCAGGTATATTACCTAATTCCCCTTGATGAAGAATCCAAAGCGGTAACAGGAATAAATGTTGGAGGAGTAAGCTATGTATTTAACTCTATACCTATGGGATTAAGTGCGAGCCCCAGCATTTTTCAAAAAACCATGACAGATTTATTCAACCATATCCTAGAAGACAAAGTATTAGTCTATCTAGATGATATCTGTGTTTTTGGCGAAACCTTTGAAGAAACACTAGAAAATTTAGAAGAAGTTCTGAAAGTACTAGTTGAAGCGGGTCTACTAATCAAAACCAGTAAAAGTAGCTTCTTCAATGAAAGTATCGAATACTTAGGACATAAAATTTCATATAATAAATTAGAACCATTAGATAAAAACATTAAACCAATTCGTGAAGCTCAACCACCTAAAATGTTAGGTCAACTACGAAGATTTATTGGTTTAGCAAATTATTATCGGAAAATGATTAAAAATTTTTCGCAAATCACAGCACCATTAACAGACTTAACAAGAAAAGAAAATGTTAAAGCAAATAATAAAATAGCATGGAATGACGAAGCACAAAAAGCATTCGATAAAATAAAAGAATTAATCACTTCAGATCCAATTCTTACAATCTACGATCCTGATGCTGAAACATACGTCGAAGTAGACGCATCAAAAACAGCCATAGGAGCAGTAATAATGCAAGTAGACAGAATAACAAAAGAGCCACACCCTATAGGATTTTCTCAAAGAAAATTCCTAAGAATCAACAACATTTATGTTCTTTTGATTTAGAAATGTTGGCTATCATCGAAACTTGTGAATATTTCAGAGAATTTTTAGTCTACAAAGAATTTAATATTTTTACGGATCATGAACCTTTAACATACCAAAATCGAATGAAAAAACCAAATGCAAGATTAAATAGACTAATCTCAAAATTAGGAGAATTTACGTTTAAAATCAGACACATTAAAGGTGAAAATAACAAAATTGCTGATTATCTATCCCATTTAGAAGACGAAGAAGAGGACAATTATGCAGAGTTTCAAAACGGTCAATTCATGATACCGGAAGGAACACCTGATCCTCCCAATATTATTAAACAAGAGAAAAAAATTAAAGCAATAACACGTAGTATGAAAAAGAAAGAAAAAGATTCAGACGTAGAAAGTGACAATTCGGAAGACGATCGAAGTTCCATCCTATCCTATAATTCGGAAAGATCTGGAAACTCCGAAACGTCCACAAATTCTCAACTTTCTGAAATTTCAGAAAATTCCGAAATAGAAAACCCAATTAAAATCACAGACCAAGAAATCCACAATTTATGGGATCTACAACGTGAAGACAAATATTGGGGAATCATAATAAAAATTTTAGAAGGTTGCAACAAAAAATAGTTAAGGAAAACCTTAAAAATAAAAAGATCACACAATCTAAATCCATTCTTTCTTGATGAAAATGGAATTTTATAGAAAAGAAATGATCACTCTGAATATCATTATGCCGTACCAGTAATTCCTGACTCCCTCATACCTCAGATACTAAATATATGTCATGAGAATCAAATCGGGGTAGGACACTTTGGAATTCGTAAAACTCTTGCCAAAACGCGTGCTCGATACTACTTTACGCAAATGCCTAAAATAGTCTCGAGGCACGTAAGTTTGTGCCATCAGGGCCAAATTAACAAAAGCATTAATGAAAAATATGGACACTTAAAACCAATTAATCCTGAAGAATGCATACCACTTGCACATATCCAAATTGATTTTATCGGAAAATTTAACACAAATAATGAAAAGAAATTTGTCATAGTAGGAATAGACAAGGCAACAAAATATTGTTGGACCAAAGCAGTAACCCAACCAAACGCATATTCAGTAATTAAATTCTTAAAAGAAATTGTACGTCATTACGGAAAACCAACGAAGATTACGTGTGATAACGGAACTCATTTTTCGAACGAATATGTGCAAAATTATTGTAAAAATAACTGTATTAAAATATTCTACTCTACATCATATTCACCTCAAACTCAAGGACAAGTAGAGAAAATGAACGGAACGATAAAAAAAATGTTAGCAAAATACGAAAGTACCGATAGCGAAGAATGGCCAGACCACGTGCATAACGTAGCCTTAACCTATAATATGACACTTATCGAAAGATTAAATAATCACAATCCGTTTTATCTAATGCACGGTTATAAAGGAGAACCCCCCATAAATTTAAACATTCCGTCACCACTTATCAGTAAAACCAGAGAAGAACAGATAAGGGAAGCAGACAAACTTTGAAAAACCATTCCGAATTTTGATAAAAAGAATGCAATTAAATATTCAGAACGCTATAATAAAGGAAAAAAATAAATTTCTTATGAAACTAATGATTTAGTTCTCTTGAAACCACCAATAAATTATGGAAAAGGCAAACCAAAATTTCTAGGACCATATAGAATAGTAAAGAAAATTTCAGATTTAAACTATGTAATTCGCATAACTTCGGAGGATGGAAATAGCATAGACGATACAGTTCATATAAGAAGACTTACGCCTTATAATGCTCGTTCTAATGCTAATTTACTTACCATCAAACATTGAAGATATTACACCCGATAATTTGGAAAATGAAGAAAATATTCCCGAGTCTAATCCAAAAAGGAAAAGAGGTTGACCAAAGAAAGAAAAGAGCTCTGAAGAAAATGAATCAGAAGACGAAATTAAAATCATTGTCAAACGTCCAAGAGGAAGACCACAAAAAGGAATTTTAAAGAAATTCAGCAATAAAAATAAAAATGGTAAAAAGGTAAAATTTACTGACGAAGCTTTATTAAAAGGGAAAGATTGCTCAGAATGGAGAAAGCAATTTGAATTAAAAGACCCAGAAAAGAGAAGGATAACCTTACGAAAGATTCAATCGATTACCCAAAAACAACGTTTGGAAGAAATCAAATTGTTCAACAGGTGTGATGAGGGAAAAAGTATAACACAACTTTTGTCACTACCTATTCAAACTTTCCCCCAAGATATTAAAAAACCGAGTGAGTTAAGTTTGGAGGAATACGTAAAAAGATACTCAGAACCACCTCCCGAACCACTGTATTATAACCCTTGTAATTTAATTCGTAACAATTATAGATAATATATATATTGTAAGGACCTTTCACGTACAAAAATAAAATTTTTTTTACTCACCAACTACCAATCATCCTGTGCATCCAGGGAAAAGGCCTCTTCAGCGTCAGGCTTGGCCTCACCTTGCTCCACAGCCTCAGAATGATTGGCAGGCTCAGGCTCAGGCTGAGGGGAAACTGATCGTCGCCTAAATTGCTGGTGTCGAGGAACCAGGAACATACGCTGATTGGAAAAAATCAGCTTGCTTGGACCAGCATTTGGCTCACTTCTTAGTTCGGCTCCTCGTAGAATGCGACGATCGTGAGAAATAGTTAATTTCTCCGACAGCTCCAGAACACGCATAACCTCAATAAAATGAGGAGTGTCATTTATTACGATCTTACGCCGATAAAAACGAACTAAATAATCAACCAGATACTGAAACTGAGATTGGTCCATGATAGTGTTAGCGTACGCAGTGTTAGTGATCGCAAAACGGACTTTGGCACCAAAATTTAAGGGCTGCGTTGCCATTATGACAGCAGTCAAAAGATTCAGATCAATGGCATACCCGGTGATGTCGGATGGATTCACATCAAGTGTTGAAAAACAAACAACGGATCCTTCCCACCTCTACAAACTTGCCTCAGGGAAGAGGAAGCTGAACTGCGAGGCGAGTTGTACCATCGACTGAAGACAACACTCGCATAAACTTTGAGGCATTACATGCCTCCACGATCCAAAGGAGGTGTTCAATGAGTTGCCGGGAAAATTTTTTCGGTACAGATCCACCCCCGTTGGACCATAATCCGCTGCCAAGAATGAATGAAGAGCTTTAAAAATCTTCCAAAGGCCAATCACGCCAGTAAAAAGACACGGACAGCGAGGAGACCAGCAACGCAAATATGGAAGAGATACTTGCGTCAGCATGAAACTCTCCGATGTTTCAACAATCCCATTGTCCGGCACCATAAACTTGGGAAGGGCGCATAATTCTGCCGGTGACGAATAAAGAGGAGCATCCTGAAGGACATCCTCACTAGCACGATCCATGCCTAAATGTACTATTTTATCGAACTCGTAAAATAATTCCTTATTTAGTTTCATTAAAATTATAAAACAAAAAATAATAATAAAGCTACGAAAGAAAAAAAACTATAACTAATAGGAACATAAACTATAAATCTAAAGACTGACGAGGACGGAGAAAATCAAGTCGAACCAACATATCGAACACACCGAGAAGACTGCGATACCTCCATATATATTCGACTTGTAAAGCAAGATGAATTCTTGCGGAACAATCAAAATATACTGAAGTTTGCCATCTCCCAAGACCTACTCTTGATGGTAGTAGTGCAAACCAAATTCCAGAGTCCCACACTAACACAGATGGTGTAATTTCCGCGCATATGAATATTTTTATGAGAAAGAAATAAAAGTCGAGAAAATATTGTGCATCGATATACATTTTTTGTACCTTGTAAAATAATTTTTTTTCCCCTCACGTCGTAAGATAACAACTATATAACGTACTGACAAATGTAATACTGCAGCTAACAGCAAAACTTCATGTGATTTGTAATGATTTCAGACCATAAGATGATAAAACACGCCGTTATCGTTTTCATCATAATTACCACACTCATAAACAAAATGATTAACACAAGCTCAAAAACAAAAATTAGTGCATCGTCAGGTGCATATTTCGAATTAAATAAATTCAGCAAGGCTTATGAGAAAACAATTCTCATAGTCTACAGCCTGAAAATTCCAAGAAGGCAAAGAATGGAAACACCCGAATGGCTTGAAAAAATAAAGAAACTGCAAAAGTTGCGCATCTACGGAAAATGTATGGTGTATACAGAGATCGAAAAACATGTTAAAGAGCATAGATCTAATTACAGATATTCAGCTACTTAACGAAGCGATTATTAAGGAATTTGACCGAGAACCTTCAAAAAGAATTAAACGCGGCATACAAATGCTCGGTGACTTTGACACATGGTGTTGCAATGTCATGACACTTTCTTAAGGTAATGATTTTATAGAAAATGAAAAGAACCTAAAAACGCAATACAAAAAACTTCGAGAATCTGTAATAGAAAACCATGCCGAATTATTAAACGTGACAAACGACATAAAAATCTTCGAAAAAATCGAATTCGAAAATTCCAAAATTCTGAAAGAAAATGTTCAAGCACTTAAAGACGCGATTCAAAATCAAAACAACGAGATAATAATTGAAGCTAGACGCGAACTCATCTTCGACACAGCTCGAACTCTTCACGCTAGTTTAGTCACCGAAAATGCTAAACTCAGCCAGTTATTTCTTTCTTGCAAAAATAACCATCTTCCAGCGACAATAATCAACGAAACAACCTTAAAAGAAGATTTAATAAAAATAAAGAAAATCGCAGAAAAATTGAATTTTGCCATAGTTCTAGATGAAAAATCAATTCAATCCTACTATTGAACAAAACTAGTTAATTGTTATGTCACAGGAAACAAAATAGAAATAGAAATCAAAATTCCACTCCAGAACCTCCATGCTCAATATGAACTATACAACTTCATTCCACTAGCATTCCGAACGCATGACAATAAAATTTGCTCTTGGGATCAAGAACCTTCGATCTTATCCCACATCAAAGCTGATGGATCAATACGAATCATAACTGGAATGGACGTTGACCTTTGTGGCAAACATAGCTTGTTATGTTTTCTCCCGCAAGACCACACAACCAATAATAAAGGTAATTGTGCGAGGGCATTATTCAAAGGCATGAAATACGAAGAAATAATAAAGAAATGCACCTTTAAATGTGAGATAAACCATGATGAAATTGTAGTCAAACAAATTGAAATGAACCAATTTGCAATAACAAATGCTAAAAATCCATTGATATCAGTTAGCACTATAACAAAAACAAGCACCAGTATAGCTATTAATGACTCATGGCCAGGAGCGACCCTACTAACAGTTCCATGTGTAGTAGAAATCCAACAATTACAGAAAGAAAACAATGCAGAAACAATCATTCCAGCAGGATTCCCATGTATAGACGAACCTGAAAAGAATATTATCATCGAACATCATTTACCGCTAGTTTGGACAAAATATCAATTCAAGGAACTTGATTTTGGCTTACATCAATCATTCAAATTTCCAAATATGTCTATTGCTTATAATAATACATGGCATGACGACATACCCTATCTTTCACCAATAACTCCTGTTCATAAACTCGAAGAAAGATTGAAATCAGCAGAATTGAAAATTCCTGATCTCGGATACCAGGACACAATAAACACGGTACACTTACTACTAATTGGTTGGTGCAGTTTATTAACACTCATAGTAGCCATATTGGTCTACGTGAAGTTAAAAATAAATTGTGTTGCTATCAATGCACACAATCGAATAAATGATTTGGCATTGGGAGCAATACATCGTTAATGGTCCATAAGTTTAAGTCTATTCTTGTAATAAAATATAATAAGTTAACATTAAAAAAGCATAATAAATTTGATTATGCCAAATTATATCTGTTAAGTCAATTTGCAAAAATAAATGTCTATGCTCAAATGGAAAATTTTATATTTTTAGGCGATGATCAATTCCGCAACGTAAACTAAGGGATATTTGTGAAAAGATAATATTGTTTTATGATTAGAATTAAAAATATAGTAGATTATGATAGGAAACTTTCGGGAACACAAAATTTAACGAAGCAGGAGCTTCGGGCTTTCTTTTGCCCGTGGACCTTTGTTCCGTCCCGTTTTTGCGGACGATTCAGTTCGTCTACAAAAACATGTCGAACAAATTATAGACAACTATTATTCCTAATTCTCGGAATAATAGCTGTCTATATTTTACCTAGCTTCCCACGGACGAACACCACCAGATATGCTGACAATGATGTGTCATCATATTTGGCGGATGTTCTATGTCACGCCACCTTTTTGGTCGGCCATCTTTTGAGTGAAACAAAGAAAACGAAGGTGATGTCGTATCTTCATTTTGAAGACATGTTCATTCCTAAACCTACAGTCGAGTAGAGACGTTAGGGTCCATGCTAGTTGTTATGGACATTAGGTTTCACTAGTATTAAGAAATAGTAAAAAGTATAATTCTAAAGTGTTTGTAATAATTGAAGTGAAATATTAAATAAAAGATAATATTCAGAAATTATCTTATTTGTTGAGGTAATTTAAAGGTGTTGAATTACTCTCGCAACAAAACCATATTTCTAAGTTGTTTTTGTGATTTTTTCGTTTTACAGGGTCAATCCAACAGAAAATTTTATAATTAGTAAAAAGTTTTCTCGTAAAATTTTCTACACATCGGGTCCCCCACAAATTTTTTGTAGGTGCGATAGTTTTGAAGTTACAAGCTGCGTTAAACTTTTTATTGTACGACGTTTTGATTTTAGAGTGACTCGAGCGGCGGAAACATTTATGTTCCATGATGTCCACTATTGAACGCATAAACTCTGCATAGGCTAACAGTTTCCCAAAATGTTTTGAAAAATAATTTTTTTCTTCCAGTCAGCAGCTATGGAGACCTAGAAATGAAAAAGTAAACCGCCCTCGATGAAAAAATATCAACGTTAGGAAAAAAAGGAGCAAGATATACTTCCATTCTAACATTGGCGAACGAATGGGTATAGACAATAAGATAAAAAGTTGGCCATTTTATCCGTTATTTTCTATAAATATATACATTTATACATACATAAAAAAAATTAGGTGAACGTGGGAAAATGAAACCAACTGATTTCTTTTCTCACGAAACCGATAATTTCGTCATTCGTACCCCTAACGCTTTTTCGAGGTCAATTTTAATACCCTGTTTGCGAGCAAACTGGGTAAAAAGATGCTATTATTATAAGCTTTTATTCTATTTACTACTGCGATTTTAAATAAAATACACTAATACCGTGTAGCCAACCTTGGGCAATGAAATAATGTTTATTTCGCATAAAGATAAAGCCCAAAAAAAAAAAAAAAAAAAAAAAAAAAAGAAAAAAAAAGAGTGTACTGGCACATACGGAGGAAGTGAAAGTTTGTTACGTTGAAATTTCTATTTTGAAGAACGAATGTTTCGTCGGCAGGGTGATTTTTCGTATTTTGTTTTGTACAAACATTAAAATGCGGAAAAAGTCGTATAAATCTAAAAAATTGTTTTCACCAATTGGCGAACGCTCGAAAGTCAAAATTAAATCACGCGACCTCCAATCTACCGATGAGAATTAGCAACGAATGAAATGAAAAAATGTAGGAGAGAAAGGCCAAAAGGGAAATGAATCGAACAGAGTTGAAGGAGCCCAGCCTTTGTAAGGAGGTGCTTCGTCGCTTCACTGTTTTTACTCCACTGCCCAACGCGACCAAGTTTCACTTCAAAAAATAAATAAAAGCTTATCTTTTAAAACTTCGTTTTCAACGTAAACTGACTTCAGTTTAAATTCAAGTTAGAAAGGCGAAGGCTAAAAAAGGGTCTCGTTGGCAGCGTCTTACCCACGTCTTACCGATACGTATCGAAGACCATTGATCGCTCGGCTCCTCGACGAGCTTTTCAAGTATGTCGCTGCCCACTTCAAGGGCGGATAGCTGTTGCCGTTTGAAACGTGGCTAAGAATTTGCTGAACTCGCCGTTATCACGTTAAATAAAATTTGGGAGGGCGGGGCGAGCGAAGAAATGGCGCTGTGCGCCTTTCTACCCTCTCGATTTCGCGGTCTTAGCAGACTAAAGGTTTCATTCGAGAACGGCATTCTACGGTAGGCACAGCTACGAACCTAGGTACTAATTTTCACGACAGACAAACCGGTAGAACAAAACAATTGAAAGTCGAAATTTTGAAGAACGGCAGGTATAAATATATATATATATATATCTGCTGCTGGTTGATAGGTAAAGAAGAGAAAAGGTTTTCCATCTCATGTTTTTCTCGGTTACGTTTGGCACAACTACCGGCTGCATTCTTTCTTTAATTCGAAAAATTCGATTGCAAGTAAGGAGGTCCCTACGAGTATTCGCCGCACCATCTGTTCACTCGACAAGAGAGACAAAAGACAATTTGCTCGGTAAATTCGGTGGTGGAATAATTTTCTTTTCATTCTACCAGCCTCGACGATTTTCTCATTCCGAAATACGGATAATGGAGGAATGAACGAACATCCGATAGGTACCTGTAATTCGAAATTTGGGCCGGTTAAAATTTTTTCGAACTGCGAGATGGTGCGTGCGATCGTCGCATTTACTTTGCGGGCGAGAAAGGGAGGAGAAAATGGCGAGGAAAGCAGTTTAAATAACAATTTTGTGCGATACCGGCTGTCGGAAACGGAGTGTGTTTTTCACTACTCGGCTGAACCGCTCCAACGGCGACGAAATTTGATTCCAATTTCGACCGAATGTCGACACTCGACAGTTTTTCATTACTTTCGGCTGCAACAGAACGTAAAATACGCTCGCGAAGTAGAGAGGGAAACACGTTGCGATAACGACAGACTATTTAGAATTAAAATTCGTTTCGCCAGATAACAAATATCGCGTACCACGTCTTCCAGCCCCTATCCCACCACCCCCACCCCCCCACCCAAACGAATGAATTTCCTTCTCGAAATTTCATTCTGTTTCGGTGGGCTTCGGCAGCGTAGCCGTTTTAGCCGTCGCCGCTACAGATTAATACGGCTTCGATGGGGGGCGGAGGGAGACGAGGAGAGCGGCGGGGATCCGATGACCAGCGGTCTGCCAGCCTGAACTTCGCCGTACGAATGCGGCGGCACCGGTTCTGCCAAATTTGGGTCCGGTTTATGACCGGCGATTCGTCTCGGGTTGGCAGCCTTTCGACTGCAAAGGCCGAGCACCTAATCAGCGCATCACGCGGACACTTGGGCTACCCCTTTCGCCGAAAAAATATTCCTCCATATCGGCGATTCGGTGCGAAAGTTTTTAACCGACTTCAAAAGATGGAGCAGGTCGTCAATTCGATACGTATATTATGTTTTTGTCTTTTTTCTTTTTTCTTTTTTCTTTTTTCTTTTTTTCTTCAGATGGTTGTTCCAGCATAATTTCTTAGCCTGGGCACCGATTTTGATGAATTTGTTTTTAAATGAAAAAAAAGATAGTCCCGTGTGGTGATTCCATTAAATGTTTTTCAGAATTGGCGAGGTGGTGTCGGAGTTATCTTTAAATAAAAAACTTATTAGTTTTTGTAAGCTTTTATTCTACCCGATACTGCGATTTTAATAATACACCAATACAGCAGCCAACCTGCAGCAACGAAATAATATTTATTTCGCACGAAGCCGAAGCTAAAAAAACATAAATAAAAGCTTATCTTTTAAAAAGGCATTTTTAACGTGAAATTATTAATGTAATGTTGCCGCTAACGCTACGAACGAAAAATCATTGAAAAACATTTTTCATCGAAAACTCTACACCGATAGAAGTTTAATGCTCATAATACCTTCAAAATGGTGTAGTGATACCTCTAAAACCGGGAAATTTTGTGACAAGTCATTTTCAATGTATGAGTTACATAGAACAAAATGTTCTCAGTAAAAGCTTCATAATGCAATTAATCTTCTTAAGTAATGAGTAAATACCTCTGAATAATAAATTAGTTACTAATAAAGTAAGAATCCCACCCATCATCTTGCTGCATAAATTCATATATAATAATGGATGCATTCCTCTACTGTCCCATATTTATTACTCCATTCTTTTCACAAGTTTCTGTATGGTTTTCCATTAATAACCTCACAAACAGTTTAATGTTTCCCCAACTATTATGAACTTCTTCCTTTACTGTCAGAAATCTTTCGATATCTGTGATGGTCTTATTCATGTACAATTAGGAATTCATTTCTGTAATGTTTGAAGTTCAGGTATAACTGTGATGTACTCATTATACGCTGTTTTGTTATTGAATGCATCCATGATGGGCTTATAAACACATTTCATGAGTTTATTTACCTATCCTTGATGTTCTATTCAGTATCTGTGTTGTACTTCACTACATGCATCAGTTTTTCCTCACTTTCAGTAGATTTGGTCCTTCACTCAGCATTACTTCAGAAAACCACAAATTCAAAATTAAAGAACAAAAATTTTAATTTTTATAAAGAAATAGCAAAATGGAAAAACAATACAAACGATTATTGAATAAAAATTGAGGATGAAATGAAATACCAAAAAAAAGGTATAAAACATTAAAAATAAGGAACATTGACATAAGAATTATTATTGGCAGCATGATATAAAAATTTAATTTTAAAAGATATGATATCTTCAGCATTCAGACAATACCATTATGTGAAACATATATCAATTTTTTTCACTTCTAAAATGATCAAAAATTTATTTATAAAAAACTTGAACAGGAATAATTAATTCATTTTTGATATTAATAAAAATATATTTTATGTTATAGAAAATATGTTCACCTATGTTGTCATTGTCTTTTACAATATGCCCTAAAAAATTGTTTTTATTTGAACAATGAATTCACTTAAAATTGTCACCAACTTTTGAAAATCATTTTTTGAGAGAAAGTTACAAAAGATTGTTCTTAAAAAAGTTATTTCCAGAAAATTTTTGTGACAAACAAAGCCAATTATTATACTAATTGTTCCAAATTTAATGTGCAAGACTCTCAGAATTGATTTTTTGTGACATAAAATCAAAAACCTCTTTTGCAAAAGTTTGAAAATACTTTTTTCTTAATTATATCCCCCAAAGAGGGAAGAAAAAAAAATCAAAACTTTTCTTTCAGTAGACCAAAAATTATCAAATAAAAACAAAATTTTGAGTTGGGGTGTAAATATTCATGTTTTTCACTATCATCTTAGCTTTGAAACTTTTGCACACTTTTTCAGGCAGCTGAGGGTAATTTGCCTCATTTTATACACAGTCATGTTTTTTAACTATATTTGTTTTAACAAAAACTGAGCCCTTTATTTTATTCCGGAGAAAAAATTATAAAAAAATTGTAGAGGTACTTTATCTGTTTGTGAAAAGTTAATATTGTCTTCAAGAAAATCAGAATTGAAAATATTTTGTTGGGTAAATTTTATCTTTTGGTGGCCTCAACCCAGCACCCATCTGTTGTAACTTTAGGGTACAATTTTAACTCAACTTGAATCTTCAATTATGTTTTTCTCAAAAACTATCGAGTTTTTACAGAAAAGGTAAGGTATATCTTTTTAGTTTACTTTTTCCTCCTGAAAAAAAAAATTAGTTAGCTCAATTTTAGAAGAAAAATTGTTAAAACAATATATGCTATTTAAAATGCAACATCTCCTATAAATATTTACATCCTACAATAAAATTTTTTTTTATTGCTGATTTTTATCCAATTTTAAGAGAAAATTTATTATTTTCTTTTTAATAGGAAGCTATATAACTCTAGAAGAAAGTGTTTCAAAGAATTTTTCTAGCAGAAGTTTCACTTTTTTTCTGACCCCAAAAATCTAGCCTTACAATCTTGCATATTAAGGGCCAGTTTTTCAACAGCCCACTAAGAAATTTAACAGTCAGCCAGTGTTAAAATCCTGTTTAACTCTTTGCATGATCTAACTGTTAAACTAACTGACTTCTTAACTGACAATGGAAAAACTAGAACTGAATTTAAAATACCCTGCAGATAATTTAAAAATATATATATATATAGTATTCATGCTACTTGCCTTTAAAATGCAGTTGTTGAGAAGAGGATGAAAATCTAGTACATAATGATTAAAAGGATATTGTTGTTGATGAAGTCAAAGAAATGGAATAAGATGATGATTCCAAGGCAGCATAAATATACAGCAGGTATGCTTGAATTGACTGATAGTGATAGAGAATATAAATTATTTTTGCTGGATACGGTTGTTGAATCTGTTAAGGTATTTGTCGGAAGTAATACTGTTGAAGTGCTAGTAGTATATGTTTCTACATTTCCACTTGGAATGTCTTCTGAAAGAACCAAACAAAATACAATAAATATAAATGAAACAACAAATTTGAAACAAATATTGTGACAGTCAAAATTGAGCATAAGTGGGTACAGGCTTTAGCTACAAAATCAGTTTAATTTTTAAATAATCATCATTCAAAAACTGTTGAATAGAATTTAAAAAATTCTAACACAACAACAGCTCCATTAGAAAATGTAAATTTTAAAATTCAAAAAATCCCTACTCCCTCCACTCCTCTGAAAACACCCACAAAGTTGTGTTGGTTAGGAATATAGGTCACTTAGATTAGAAGGAGGGATCAAAATTTGAAATATTTATTCATATTTGAATGCCAAAAATGAGGGTGTACCTTGAGAGTGATGGGGAAGAAGAGCCTGAATACCTTTAACTTCCAAAAAAAAAAGAGAAAGGAACACTAATTTGCCAAAAAAATCATATCTAGGTATCCAATTTATTTTTTAATAAGTATTTAAACTTTAAAAAAATTCAATAATCCTCCCCCTCTAACCAATTCCTTATAAAAGCAAAAGTTATCAAAAAAATTTATAAGGTCCTTTCTCAGTAAAATCCTGAGTATGCTCTTGCTAAAAAAAAACTTATATGGTATAAAAATATTTGTTACAACCTACACAATAGATATGGACAAAAACAAACTAGGTACTTCTTTTAATCTATACTCACTAAAGCTTAGCTTTTTATCTATAATAATTAATTAGGTACTTTGAATGATAGTTACTGTTATCTTCTTTGTTAGAAAACTCCTTAATTACCTAGGTACTGCATTCAAAACTTTATATTAAGAAGAACATAAATAAGAAATTACACTATGATGTGCGGACATTTGTTAAGTAAAACATTTAAAGTTAACAAAAAGGAACTTACCTGATAGGTACTCTTTTTATTGAACATACAAAAAACCAAACAAATAACTGATACACAACACAAATTTTTGTTTATACACTACAAACTGAGCATGGTAGTTTTTTAACTGTCACTTTCCCACTTTTTTTTTTTTTCACCGAGTATGTAGTAGGTTGTATCATGTTCCATTAATCAGTCCCTTAATTGTACACTTATTCAGTAAAAGTTATGTAATTATTACATCACTAAATTGTTATAATTCAATTAATTCATTAATCACCTTCTTATTTAAAGTACTGATTCAATAAAAGTGATGTAATTATTACACTACTAGATCATATTTATTTAATTGCAGTTATTGACTATAATTCCCTCATTTCATTATCTATTATTTATTTATTAAGGTACTAAAAACATATTCATAGTTTAAATATTGTTTTGTTAAAGTATATATTCTACTGGGTGATGCAACAAATACTCTTCTTTAAGAGTTAGATTGCACTGTTTTGGTTGAGAATAAGTTCTCCACTTTTCAAAGAGTCAGTTACTTATGAAGAAGGTGGCCATTCGATTATATGATATAATAAGTACATCATAATTCAGTAATGAAAAACAGATTGTAATTTTATTTTACAGTAAAGGAATGTGTCCATAAAAAAGAGTATATTTACTATTAAAAAAATTGATTCAGCCAATAAAAATAAAGTAATCCTATAATTTACTCTATTTGAATGTAACTATTATCTGATTTTATGGAATTAGAGTATTACTAAAATTTGGAATTCTATCAGTGTAACCAACCTTAAAAACCAAAAAACCAAAAACCAAAAAACGAATAAAAGTGCTCTAAAAAGAGATATATAATTTTTTCACATTTCTCCGGTAAAATCTACTGGAATTAAAATAAAAGGGAAGAGTATTATGGAAAATTAACAATTTTTTTCACAAAAATGGTACCGACTTGGAAGAAAACCATAAAAAAAGAGCTAAAAAGTGAAAAATAATTCTTTCAAAATTTCTCCAGCCAAATGTAGGTCCAGCGATTGGAATTATTCGAGTCTTCGCTAGTTAAAAAGTTATTCGAACTTACGTTGACCAGGTCTCAGCCCCTGTCTGCCCTGCGAGTCTCGCTCTAATTTTCAGCACTTTAAAAAACTTGAAATTAAAGAAAATCGATCGGTTCCAGCGGATAAAAATAATTCGAATATGCGGTAGTAGGCATACCCGCTGATTCAAACATTTTTCAGCCTGTTTGAAGTTATAAGCAACACGTGGAGGTAGGTAGGCTAGAATACGATAGCAGATAGAGGTAAGCAATACCTGGCCGGGGCCATACTCGGGGGGAAGGTTGGTCGTCAACCAAGCCCCAAACTTAGAAAAAAAACCGAACCAAAAATACTACAAAAGTATCCGCTAAATCAATATTTTTTGTTTTTTTTTTGTTTGCGGGGAAGAATGCTCGCTTTACCCCCATTTTTGAGAGGAAGGCGGCATTAGCCCTCGGAAGTCCAAAAAAGTTTTTAGATCGCTTCGCTCGCAAAAAGTTCTCATTGTTACCCCAGAAGCGCTTTTTGTTCATTGCTGACCGGGCATTTTTTCAAAAGTCCATCACTGCTCTCGTTACGAAGCGATTCATTTTTTTTTTTTTTTACGAGGCAAAGCTGTCGTATGGGGGGCAGGTGCTTCGTACATTTCACGAAGGGATGCGTTTTCAGACGATCGCAGATCGTTTTTCAATTCAGGAGTCTGGGTGTACGAGTGATTGGGAGCTCGGCTTTGCAGTCGAAAGGTTGCGAAAAGTTCAAGAGCCGGCGCGCACTGCGGCGACGACCTAAAATGCCAAAAGGCCAAAATGCCAAAATGCCAAAATGCCAAAAGCCCGTGTATTCGATTCGGTTCGCTTCCATCGTCGATGCTGCGGCGTGCGATTGAAGAATTCGCGCCGCTACATCAGTGGCCCTCAACTCGTCGTAAATCGCTCTCTTTGCGCTGCCGTAGCCAAATGCAGCTATTTTCTCCTTGCCGACTGAAAGTTTGAAAGCCGAATTTTCAGCAGAGAGTTGGCGCCGAGCCGTGCCGAGCTCCTGTATCCACTGGTGTCACCGAGAGTTCAGTTCTTCCTCTAACGGTACGCTTACAGCCCGACGTCCTGCACTGCAGTCTGCATCCGACGAGGCCAGCGCAGCCGACAAAATGTAATAATTTCGCAGGTAGGCCTACGGTTGCCGGCTTCGTACTTTTTATTTGTGGTGATATTTTGGATGTCGCTTCCGCGGGTCGCAGCGCGTGCCCGTACTCGCCGTTAGGCGCAACCGCACAAAAAGACGAATTCTTAAACCTTCGCTCGTCTCGCTGGTCGTTTTTCCTCGTATAATACCTTACCCACTGACGTCGCAAGTTGACAAACGATGGTATCTATCGACGTTATTTCCTGTACATCTGCGGATCTGTGTCCGGGCACGTTCCAACACTTGCGTTCTGCAGGCGGGAGTCGGCCGAACAAGTCGATCTTTTACCCGATTTGCTCGCAAACGAGGTACGAAAAGCGACCTCGCAAAAGGGGGTTGGAAGTGGGGACGATGAAAATCTTCCGTTTCACCAAAAAACAAAACCGCCGGGACAGAGTTGCGCCACTTTCGGCTCGTTACTTTTTTACTTTTTTACTTTTTTACTTTTTTAGGTAATCGGTACGTGGGTGTGCGACGATGTGGCCAGTGCACCCACGGAATGTATCGCCTAAACTTTGCGTTCGCGGTTTTGAGAAAAAAATCTACGCAAGAGACGGAGCTGACGTTTTCACCAAAGTTAGTTCGTGTACAACGTAATATGAGACCAGCGTTGGCACAAGTTCGCCGCCTATTCGTTCGGTAGTTTCCCGGAAAACTGGAGGACGAGCAATCGCTGGAAACGTGCTTTCCACGTGATTTTGACAAAGCTACAAAAAAACACATCGTCACGAAATTTTCACCGTAGATTTGCCGTATGCGTAGTGTAAGTTCGATTATAAAAGTTTGGTGCCTATCTCGGTGCAGTATACCGAGTTTTTCAGAAAACTGGAAATAAAAAAACTGCGGTTTAGTCAATCTAGTGACGAGTAATTCGGTAGTTGCCGAGAAAAACTGGAAAAGAAAAAAATGCTGGAAAAGTCGTTTTTCCAGGATTTTGAAGGAACTACCGAAGGGATAGGAGTGAAATTTTCACCAAATGTAGTTCCCATGTCGGAAGTCGGATCAGATCTGATAAAAGTTTGGTGTTAATGGATTTCGCTGTTTCCTACGAAAATGTGAAACCAAGAAAATTTCCTGGAGTAAAGCGAGTCTCCTGTGTGTTGCCGAATGTATCTATTTTGTATTTACGGCGCGAGCAGCTACGAACGTTTTTTCTGCATCGCCTTAATTTAGATTATAGATTTTCGTTTGTTGAATTGTAGAATGATGAAAATTGCAAAATTTGCTTTTCTAGCCAAGTATTGCCGTTTAGGAGGTTTTTTTTTTTTGAACGTAAATGTTACAGGCAAAGACGTGTGAAATGCCTAATCCAAATTAGGCAAAGTATAAAATGTAGGCGTTTTCTCGTACGAATTGGCAGAAATTGAAGACACTGGGCTAAATGCTACCGGATAAGATGGTGGAGTTATTTTTAACGCTAGTCATTTCAACGTGTACCTTATTCTCGAGAAAAGCGAAGAAGAAAAATTTATTGAAGAAAATTCCGAGTGTTCGCAGTTTAGAGAAAACTAAAAAAAGAAACAAGACTTACATTTTCACGAAATGTGGTCCTCATATAGGACCAGGTCTAGCAGGAGTGTGATGCCTATTCGTCTATTCGTTCATTAGTTTCCAAAAAAACTGAAGAATAAAAACTTCATAAAAAAGTGGTTTTTCCACGATTCGAAGAACACTACGAATAGGATAAGCCTGACTTTTTTTTTTTTTTTACGAAAGATAGTCTTCGTATAGTCGTTCCTATTTGTTCATAATTTTTCGATAAAACTGGAAAAGAAAAATTTTCTGTAGAAAATATTTTGATTATGTTTTTGATAAAACTACAAAAGAGATAAGGGTGAAAGTTTCAGGAAATGTAGTCCTCGTATAGAAACAAATCTGATAGAAGTTGAGTGTCTATTGGTTAAGCAGTTCCCAACAAGTCTGTTGCTAAATTTGCCGATTTGCCGATTTGCCGATTTGCCGATTTGCCGATTTGCCGACTGATAAAAACCTTTGGGGAGGTGGACACCCCTTACCGCCCGTTCGGAACGCCTCGGCCTGTATCCGCCAGTTGCCGATAAACACCGCTCAAATTTCGAATGAATTTCCAACCAGTTACGGGCAAATTTTCAAACAACGATAAATTTGCGAATTTGCCGGACCAGGGGAAAAGTCAAATGATTCGGATTTAGCGGCGTCGATTATAGGCCTACGCCGCACCAACGAAATGGTTTCAGGTAAAAAACAAATAAAAAAGGCATATATTACATAATATATGGTTGGTTGCGCCGGATAGCCAGTAACGTCGGACCTGATCGGAGGAAGACGCAGCATGGATGGGAAAATTGTCAACTTGGGAATAGAAAACTTTATATCCACTATCCCAACTGGCGCCCCCATTTCGACTTGGTGCGAATAGAGTGCGACGACCGAAGCACACGCACGCATTTGCTCGATGTAAATCTGGTAATCTGACGAGTGCGGCAATAAGTTTAGGCAGTGGCAGTAAGTGCACGACGACGCGACGTGCGCTCTAAAAATATTTGAAAAAAAATAAAAATAAAAATAAAAATAAATGAAAAAATAAAAGTAAAAACTGCGGCGCAGCGAGCCTCGCTACAAAAAGTAGGTTTTCCATAAAAACAATTATACGACGTATTCTGACGGTCGAGTTAATAATAAATTGTTTTGTAGGTTTATTCGCGTTAATGGTGTGTGGTGTGTGGTGTGTGGTGTGTGGTGTGTGGTGTGTGGTGTGTCACGATCGTACGAAATTTTTGTTAGCTGTTGACAAAATATTAGACAAATGTGAAATTTAAAAGCATTATTTCTCGATTTAACCATATTTTCGTATCGTCCATGATACTTCCTAAATTCTTACTTTAATCATCATCATCATCATCATCATCATCATCATCATCATCATTATCATCATCATTACCTTCGATCTACTTTCTCTTATTGTTCCACTCTTAAATACTCGCGTCATTCGAAGAAGTTGGGACTTGCCTGATGACATCATCTTCCTACATAAACAGTTACTTGGTTTACCCACGAGTCCTACGAACTCATTTCCACTTATTTATACTATTTTTACAATCTCGCATATATACTAATTTCCGCTTAATTATTTGTGAACACCCACTTTATGTCATATTCTTACAAGACCATTGGTCATATTTCATGTACATATATTTCTATTAACCAGTAAGATTGAAACACTTCTCCAGTACCGTATAATCTCATGTTTTGTACCTCTACATTCATTCTTTTAATTCTTTTTCACTCTTAATCAGTTTAATTAATCTACTCCGATTCTGATGTTTTATTTCTGCTTATTACTTTTATATTCTTCCATGTTTTATAAACTTATTGTTTAATACACTCTTTTACCAACTTGTGTATTTTAAATGTTCCGTTACGATATACAATCATCACACTTGAAAAAATGAAAAATTAATTAAGGTGATAAAGTATGGTAAATAATCGTATAATTTCAAATAAAGCCAAAGGAATATAATAAAGTTACGAAATAAAAAACAAAAAACACCAACATTTGGTTAATTTTTGTAAAAAAAAAAAAGTTTACCAGAAGTACCTTCGGGTCGATTCGCACCAAAATTGGTAGCACGCTACGATAAATTATATCGAATATTTTTTTCAAATTTCGTACATGTGGTGCCAGAATTCCGCATTTTACGACCAATATAAAAACAAAAATAGTGGTATCGGTAATACTATCCACCCAATCCGGGCCAAAGTTGGTAGCGTAATAAAATGAATTAAAATAAATATTTACTCCGAACTTCGCGGCTACTGGTGCCAAATTGAACATTTTATAGCTAGAATAAAAACAAAAATGGTGGTATCGGAAATACCGTTTGGCCGATCCACACCAAAATCAATAGGTATGGTCCTTAACTCGGTACAAATACTCGCAACTAGTTTCGCGATTATCGGACAAAAACTGCGACCGGTATCGTGGGAACAAAAAATTGACTTATATCTATATATCTATATATATCTATATAGATATATGTGCGTGTGTATAAATGAATTTGAGTTATTGGTGCCAAAATTTTCCCGAGGTCATGAAACGAAAAACATACCCACCCCCCAATCCTAACGGCTAATACCGCACCAAGCGTAATAAATATATTTTCTAAAGAAAACCAACTTAATAAATAAAACGCAAACGTTGGCGCAACTGCGCAATAACCCCAACCAAAATCTGGAAGAAAACGTATACGATGTTGTTTTACCCGTCAAATAGCGACCAATAAAAATTTTATCCCATCGTCATCGTCATCATCATCATCATCATCATCATCATCATCATCATCATCATCATCATCACCATTCTAAAATTAAAGATTAATTTTCTTCGTATTTTCACGCGCCAAATGGAAATGAAAATCAATATGGCAGCTCTTCGGCAAGAATAAGAGGGTGGGAAAATAAAAAAATACGAAACCACTCCGTATTAATCAATTATGGCTGATTGCTTCAACGACCAACTCGAACAAACCGGTTTTTTTCTCGTACGAATACTTAAAGAAACCCTTTAATCCGGAAAAAGTGTTGCCAAACGACGAAAAAGAGGATAACTTAAGAAATTTGTACGCGCTGGCCGACCCCCCCCCCCAAAACAAAAAAAAACAAAAAAAAACAAAAAAAACAAAAAAAAACAAAAAAAAATTTACCGTTTAAGGCGCAAACATACGATTCTTCGTAGGTATGAGTAATATTACAATAAGTACCTATATTTACATAAATAGGCTATTAATTTTTACGCTGAAGAAATACAACGTTGATTTTTAAGTAGGTTTTCTTTAGAAAATGTACTTATTGTTAGGAATTAACTCTCATCCAAGACGGATCTAGCAGCACGTAAGATACTCGCGTACCAACAATTGGGGTTTGAAAAAAACCAAGATCGAAATACCATCGACATTAAGAAAGTCAAGTTGGAACTGCCATCTTGGTGAGTAAGAACAGAAACCTACGCGTTTTTCAAAGCTGTGCACTCGGGAAAAGAAAACGTACATTTTTTGAACGTCTTACAGGGGCTGTGCTACGGAGTGTAGGGGGTGTGACATCAGCCTGTAGCCCAAGCTGATGTAAAAATTAAAGGTAGTGATAATCTTATTTGTTTTTGAGGGAAGTGGTTCAAATTTGCGAATCACTTTTTACGAATTTTTGGTCAAAATGTCGATTTTCTCGGGACGTGTTGTAAAAATTGACGGATTCAATCGCCGCCACCGATGACATCGCTTCGCGAGGCCCGTGCTTCAAATTGCCAGGTTTCAGGATTGACAGGTACACCAGCCCCGAATTTAACAGTCGGTACTTTTACCATAATTTTCTGTTTTCGAGTGAAACAAAAGAAATCGAAAATTAACGTCCGTATCGATGAAAATGTTTTTTAAATAGACTTAAAAGTCTAGCGGCGAAGACTTGAGGCGGCGAACCTGCGAAACATCCCGGTGATTGAACATTTTGTGAAACTCCAAACGTCGGTATCTACGTACCGACACGCACGAACAATAATGGTTCACAAATAACTCGGCAATCGACGAGGGGGTAGATACGGGGGCTGCGGAGAGAGTGCTGGATTTCTGGAGCACCCTTAGCGTCGTAAAAAAGCTCGAGACAAAAACATGGTCGGTTTTTGTCGATAGTGAGGCTATAGCTGCGGGACCGAGGGTAGATTATAAAAGACATGATTCCCCACCCCCACCCCGTTACAACGCAGCTATCAATGCCTTTGCTACGCGATTACGAATTTGAAAAACCCACACAAGTCTACATGTCAGACAGAATGATTGCGGGGTCGTCTCGTCCGATAAATTAATATTGCGATCACGATTTCAGATAAGAAAGATATGTTAGTTGTGGGTGGTGCACGTATAATTCGTTTAGTCCGAGTAAAACGACAAATTAATCGCAATCGCAATCGCAATCGCAATCGCAATCGCAATCGAAACGAACACAAAGCCGCACCAATGATCAACAGTCCACAAATAAGAAGTCGCTTCGACGGTTGAAAGACGAGACGCGTTCGTTTACCTACGGCTAAAAGTACACCCGATGAGAAAGCGCCGTTTCGACTGAATGTAGGGGCAGAGCAGAGCAGAGCAGAGCAGAGCAGAGCATCATTTGGTCGAAGGATTAGTCGTGGCCGAGGACGTGGCGTGGTGCGCGTCGTAGGAAGGACACGGATCACTGCGCCAGCCGCGCGAGTACCGCCGTAAGTTTCGTGCAATGAGTTTTTAGCATCGTCGAATTCGAATCGCGGTTACTAACTACCAGTGCGGTGCGGTCCTTCTCAGCTTACGAACAAACCTCGGATCGTATTGGCGCACGGATACCGAAACGCGCAGCAGCTGTATCTCGCCGACGTTGAGCGACAACGTGTCGTGGTTAGAAAGGCTAACGTAGACCAAGATTTCCTGCGCAGGCGCGACAGGTTCTTTTTCATCCGCTTTCAGTCTGTCGCTTTGGCCAATGCGAGGCTATCCGAAAACTTTTCTTCGAATCCTAATTCTGAAAACAGCGCCAAAAAGACGTACTGCGAACGTGCGCAGAAAGCAAATCTCTGTCGTGTCCGTTGCGGGGTTTGATAAGGCAGCAGTAGGTGCGGATGTTGGTGGTTTACCTGGGTATCCAAACACCCTCTATATACATAAGCCAAGTAAAAAAAAAAAAACACCGTCCGTCGACCGACCGACCGAAAATAAAACGACGCAAACCGACGATTCCTATTTCGCGGCGCATAGCCCCCACCTACGTTGAAATGGGCAAAAGTGCCATCCACCAAGTACCTACATTGAATGTAATCAGAATCCTTATTACCTTCGAACAGCCGAACCAAACGAATGAACGTACGCAGTTACGTACCTACGTAGGTAGCTCACCTAAATAGGCGCCTATCTGTACCGTAATTTCTCCAAAGCTTCGGGTTTTATTTTCATTTACTGCGGCCTTAAGTTGGAGTTGAAACAAACGTCTCGCCATATTAAGTAGGCGCGTAGGTTGCGGACGGACGTTGCGGACACGACTCCAGCATCAACATTTTTTCATGCTGAACGTGGAAAGTGAACGGTTTTTAGTTGGCCGTGTGTTCAACGCTCGAAGGTCAGCGCTCATTTTACGCTCGCAGTCGTAGACGTGTCGTCGCACGAGCCAAAGTCCATAGGCCCCCGCCAAAAACGTTGTGGATTTCGATCACCTCCTTAAGTCGTAGAAAAAGATTTTCGACATTTTTTCCTCTTGTAACGTAATTCCCTCGACGATATTATAACAGGTCGACGAAATTTCATACCTCTGTGTCACTCCCTTGTTGAGAAGTGCAGCGCTAAAAAGATGCACAACTGAAGTGAAACTTTGTAGTAGGACAGCCCACCTTGGGACCGTGTCCGCAGCCCAGTCGAATAAACGGTTTGAACACGTAACGAGGAAAAAGGAGGAACACGGTGGAGGAAGAGTGACGGAGTGAAGAGAGCTATTTCGAGTGGAGGAGTTGGTTACTCTGCGCGAGTGGCTTGTCCCACGGATGGTCTTAAGTTTAAGCGCAAGTCCGCACCTTCCTTGGGCGCAAATTTTTAGACGTTCCTCCGCGCGCATTCCACACTTCTTTATCGTTTGCAAGCTTTACTGAAAAATAGACGAAGAAAAAGGAGAAACCCTTTAACGCCATAAAAACGGCTCGTCTCTCTTTCTCGCCGCGGTTTTCCTTCGAGAAGAGTGAAAGTACGGAATCGAATCGATGGGCGGTGACAACCACCTGAGGTACGAACAATACTTAATCATTCGGAAATCACAACAAACGGATGAACGAATCATAATGACGCGGGTAGGTGCGTACCTGTTGTGGATAAAAAATATGAGATTGAAAATCGTTGGCACCTGCATCTCGGAGGCCCGGCGTGATGCCGATTCTTATTTCACGCGTGTCCTCTGCCAAAACATTTAATGCTCGGAGGTTCGGTGCGCTGTGCAACCTTCTGAAAATGAGGGAAGCTGTTCGCGATAAAAGTTGCGACGGTGTTTTCAACTTTCGAGCTTTACTGCTGGCAACGTTTTAGCGCAATGTGTTCAGCCCAAAACCTTTTCAAGGCTAAGGATGGCGAAGGTGGCGGCAACTGCGACAGCGTTAGGCTTCACCCGCCATAATTAGGCTGTTATCGAATATTGTGGTTGGAAGGTGCGGCCGATGCGAAAAATGTGGACGTTAGCGACGCTGACGTGGTGTCCGCGGAGACGCGGAGGCGCGGAGGCGCGGAGGCGCGGAGGCGCGAATAAACGATTTTCCTTTGCAAATAATACGACCGCGGGTGGCGGGCGACTCCAGACTTGGCCAGAGCTCCGTCTGCCCCAAAATTACGTTGCCACATTCTTAATTGGTCTGGTCCGTGAGTGTCGATACCGTACCCGTTTCCATTTTTTGTTTTTCTTCTTCGACGACTCGTCACACCTACCTAATTAATTACCAACTAACTAAGCCCTCACGCCACAAAAAAATGAGGCCGGGAAATCGCCCGCGCTGCGCATATCGGTAAATCTGATTCGACCATTTTGATAGGAATACGTAAGCAAAACGAGAGAAAAAAAAAGGTGGCAGCCAGCAGGTAGCCAAGTTGGGTAGCCACCTATAATAGGAATAAAATTGCGTTTGAATGAATTTTGATGCTGTCGAAACGGCTTACCGGGCTGAACCTTTAGGAGTCGATCGGAGAAGTTGTCAACCAGCGGCGTCGCGTAATCTATTCGTTATTTTCTCCATTAATTTCTGGGCTACGACGAGCGCCGTACATCCGCACAAGCGCAGTCGCTCCACCATCGACTTGGACGCTTGCACCCGCATGCGAAGGCAGCCGGCTGAGTTGCGTCCACTTTACGAATGGGTATCCAACGACGTTCTTCGACAGCGGGTACGTCGGCTACGTGTCAGCCGGCAGTACTTCAACTCGACACTCGCGGCTGCCGGCTGCCGGCTGCCGGCTGCCGGCTGCCGGCTACCTCTTTCCTACAGAAATTTGGCTCGCGAAACTCGATTCGGACAACGAACTAAAATACACCGTCTAGCCGTCGTTTTTTCGAGCATTTCTCCTACTCAGCGATAACGAATGAGCGGCGTAGAATTCAGAGTGTAGGTGAATTCAGTGCCTCTACTAACCGCTGCGTGGCGAATTGTCCAAAAGAATTCGAAAAAAGCCGAACGAGGAAAAGCTGCCTCCTCCGACCGCTGTTAAGCCCCCTCTGGTTCGAGAAAAATTTTGATGCCAAAAATTAGCGAAGCACCAACGTGCCATGCGATGTCAGGTGGAGCAACTGGGGTGAACGTAGTCAACGTCATTTGCAGCATCCTCACCCATCCTACATCCCTACCTGGGTTGTCGTTTGATTTGATGAGGTTCTCGCAATTTGACCTTTTGTTTTTGACTAATCAGCGGTGGTCGCACCCACCGACCAGCACCGTCACTATTTGGTCATGTTTGCGACAAAGACGAATTGGCAAACATTTTTGCAGAATAATCGAGGAAACAAAAAGGTCTCCAACTCAAATCGAGCCCGTGTTCGGCTAAGGAAATGATTTTCAATCTGCTGTCACCTGTTACTTCCTCAACAAAATGTCATTTTGAAATTGAAAAGAAATAAACAAAGAAACATAGAAACAAGTTGCACCCGTTGAGTCAAAAGTTTTAGGAGGTTGGCATTGTCCGCAAGAGGAATTTCTCCTCCGCAATTCAACGTACTTAGGTATGAAGGGAGATACAAAAAGTAAACTAATACGAATATAATCTATTATTTTCAGTTTACGTATCATTATTTGACAGCGACAGATGTTAAAGTACAGAATACCAATTAGGTATATAAGTAATTTAAATATTCTTAACCATTGGTACCACAATGTTTTAAATAGATGTAAATAATGCTGTGTATTAGAATATTGTCAAATCTATGTTAAATTTACCACAAATTGCATCAGAGAAATATGTAATAAAATAAAATCTAATTACGTCATTTAAAATATATATATATATATATATATATATAATATATATATATATAATATATATATACACGCACATATATACGCATGTATGTATGTATGTATGTATGTATTTAAGTCTATCGTCTTCTATTACCGCTTGTGAACCACTCACTCTAAATATCACCGTGCGTAACACATTCTTCCCAGTTCTAACTTGCTCTGATAACACTCAGCAATACCTACCATTTTCGATTAGAGATTATAATATATGAAACCAGATAGTGTTGAACTTACTTCAGTTTACTGTATATTTTTTGTTTCCATACAGGTATTCCTCAAACATTTTGTTCACGTAATTTTTTCATATAATATTTTTCAGTCATATTTATAGTGCATTTTAGCTCTCTTAAAAAAGAGAATAATTTTTCGATTCTTTAATTACACTTTTTTTTGCATCGATCTTTGCTCTTTTTTTGTTTGCGAGTGATTTGAAACAGTCATATATGTATGTATGTATGTAACTTGAAAGATATTAGTGCCAGCGCCTGCGTTATTTGTAAATTCATTTTATAAAAAATTACTATTACAAAACCAAGAAAACTTGTTTTCAACATTTTAGTTCTATTATGTTTTATGTTCTTAAATGCAGTCAGTTTCATTTTTTTTTTTTTTCAAAAGTTTAATTATTTCTCGATTTTTCTGATGCAAATATTTTTCAATGCGAATCTTCAATATCTGCCCATGTTTCTCTCGTTGTTTCAACCATCCACAATTCTTCTTTACCTTCATAGTTTCTGATAATGATAAAATACCTAATACAAAAAATTTGAGTGATAGGTGCTTGGTCATGTTGCAATATTTATGTAACAGCAAATTTCATTTTCAGCCTATTGTTTTTTCTTAGTTAATTCCTATTTTTTTGTTAGTCAATAGGGAATTTTGAATTTTTTTAAATTTTGGTATTGGTCAATGAGTAAATTTCAATCTTTTAATCAAATATTAAGAAAACTAATTAGATCTTTAAAACTAATTTTAACTATAAAATTTTTATTAACAGAATGTGAAAAAAGGGGATATACAGTTTTTTTTCAGTTATTTTCATACCTATCTGATATTCTCTAAATTAGTGATTCTTTTTGAAAGCAAAAGTTAGACCTCGCCTCAGTTTTGCTTGCATTTTTGTGTATTTATTCGGCACTTTCGCATCAATTTGGTAAGTATAATACCTCTTCACACAGTCCATCATAATATAGACCTTGGGCACAGAGAAATAAAAAGCTGACTGATACCTACGATGGCATATGAAATATAATTATATATAAGTGATCAATTAACAACCATAAGTGAGCCAATCACAGCTCATTTTTCAGTACACCTTCTTGATTGGTCAGTTTAAGGTAATGGGGTACCGGACATGATTTTCAGTAAACATATTTTCAAATTCTTTAAAAAATAATAAAAAATATCAGTGAAAACCGCATTAAAATTGGTTGGATAGAATGGGAGAAAATGAATGGTAAATTTGAGTTGTCAAAAAACGTGATATTTTTTGAGCAGTGGGTGTGATGTCATAGAATTGACACATCAGCAAACTTTTCACCTCTTTCACAGGTTTCTCATTCATTCATTCCTCACTCTCCTGTGTTTGTATATTGGTTTAGTTAAGCTCATCAATTTAGAAAATTCATGGTGACTGTGAGGGAGGCGATAAAAGGATGTGCACTTGAACCCCCACTCCCTTATTTTTAAACAAATTCAAAACATTGAAAAACAATAAACACTAAGAAAATCAAAAACCAATTATTCTTCATTTTTTTTTTTTTTTTATATTAGAGCACAACTTTGGAAAAAATTTTCGGTGGTGCCTGAGGAGTTATTTACTTTGAGGGCTGAGTTCATATTTGCAACCCATTTTTAGATTTAACCCTTCATTTAGCCCCCTGTAGCCCAAGAAATGGAATTAAGATAATATTCTTGGATATTATTGAATGACACATCGATAATATTGTCTTTTGAGACTCTGAGTTTATATTTATAATCCATTTTTAGATTGAACCCCTCCTTGGCCCCCTGTGACCCCAAACAGGGGGTCAAGATAATATTCTTTGATATTATTGAGTGATATATCATTAATAATGTTTTTTGAGGTGCTGGGTTTAGATTTTCAATCCATTTTTTATCAAACCCCTTATTGAGCCCCCTGTGACCCCAAACAGGGGGTTGAGATACTATGCTTAGATATTATTGAGTGATATATCATTAATAATATTTTTTGAGGTGCTGAGTTTAGATTTGCAATCCATTTTTTGATCAAATCCATTATTGAGCACCTTGTGACCCTAAACAGGGGGTTCAAATAAAATTCTTAGATATTATTGAGTGATACACAATAAATAATGTTTTTTGAAGCACTGAGATTATATTTACAATCCATTTTTAGATTGAACCACTTTTTTTCTTCCTGTGGCCCCAAAAAAGGGATCGCAATTATATCTTCACTTATTATTGAGTGATTTATTAGGTATTGGATGCCCATGTTTTTTGAAACCAACAAAAAACAACAAAATTCAGTAAAACCACTTGCCCAACTTACTTGTAAGAAAAATAAGATTTTTGTATTTGTACTCAGAAACTAGTAAAACATTATAAACAATATATCACACAATAAAATGTGAAAAGTCAAAATTAGCTACTTATATCTGAACCAATTTGGATCACATTAAAAGGAGTTGTATGAAGAAATACATGTCAAAATAAAACTTCAGGTAAAAAAAAATTACCAATAATGTATAACATTATATAATAGAGAAATTCAAAATCAGCAGCTAAAAAACTATTACGAATGATGTATTACACTACAAAATATGAAAAGTCACAATTTCCCCTTGGGTGTCAAAAATGAATCAAATTAATAAAATAATGTCAAATTTGAACTTGTTGCCTCAAGAAACATTACAAATGATGTATTACATAATAATATGTAAAAAAACAAAATTGGGCACTTTTATGATCCCTTGGAGTCAAAAAATTGATCAAATTGAAAAATTATTGACAAATTTGAACTCAGCACCTCAAGAAACATTACAAATGATGTATTTCATAACAGTATGAAAAAAAAAACAAAATTGGGCGCTTTTATGATCCCTTGGGGTCAAAAAATTGATCAAATTGAAAAATTATTGACAAATTTGAACTCAGTATCTAAAGAAACATTACAAATGATGTATATCATAACAGTATGAAAAAAAAACAAAATTGGGCGCTTTTATGATCCCTTGGGGTCAAAAAATTGATCAAATTGAAAAATTATTGACAAATTTGAACTCAGTATCTAAAGAAACATTACAAATTATGTATTTCATAACAGTATGAAAAAAAAACAAAATTGGGCGCTTTTATGAGTCCCTTGGGGGCCAAAAAATTGATCAAATTAAAAAATTATAGACAAATTTGAACTCAGTACCTCAAGAAACATTACAAATGATGTATTACATACTAAAATGTAAAAAAACAAAATTGAGTCCTCTTTTGAGTCCCTTTGGGTCAAAATATTGATTAAATTAAAAAACTTAAGGTCCAGTTTGAACTCAGTACCTCAAAAAATATTTTTTTAAAGCATAAACAAACAATATTATACCACCTTTGTGTTGATTTTGATAATTTCAGTGTATATATGTTGAAAGTTCCAAGAAAATGAATTTTTGGCCCATATCTGCTGCCCCTTTCTTATTTTTGGGATTTCAAAAAAAAAACAATTAGATGTGATACTCAAGCACCCTCATACCAATTTTCAACCTTCTACCTCAGTGGGAAGTACAAAAAATAAATACAGATAGAAATCCAAACTTATTGAATCTTATTTACTTAGGTGATAATTTAGACTTTGAGCTTTCTGTGCCAAAAGTTTTCTTGGGTCCTGAAATGAAATGTGCGTCCACCCTTGCTTCAAAGTCATTTTTTAAAGTCAATTTTGTTCAGTAAATTTTCACCAAAAACCTACTTAAAAATGAAGTATTAATGAGATGTATTGAAACCAGCAACCTCTGATAATGCAAAATACAAAGATGTCAATTCTATGACATCACAACAACAGGGTGCTCATCGAGGTACTGTTTTTGGTGCAGCGCAACTTTGACATCTTATATCTTCCTTTCTATTTAATGTTTTTCAAAAAAAATTTCAGAACCTTCATTCACAGGCTTTCGACTATCTCTCCCATTAATTTTAAGTAATTCTGAGAGTCATGTCCAGTACCCTATTCCGGAAACATGGCATTTTTATTTTTCCTTATAATAATTTTGAAGCAGATATATCTTTAAATGATCCAATCACAGTTCATTTTTTAGTAAACCTTTCTGATTGTTTGGTTTAAGGGAATTCTGGAAACATGGTATTTTCATTTTTTCTTATAATTATTATTTTGAAGCAGTTCAATCACAGTTTGTTTTCCAACATATGCCTTCTTGATATTATTTTTAATTATAACTATTATTAAGCAGATATCAGCAGACTTTAAATGAGCCAATCCTACATAATACATCTATTGATGCTAATATATTACAGGGAGAAGTGGTGACTTTTGAAATATTTATATAACTATAATAACTTTTGGGAGACCCAATCAGCATGCATTATTTTCTTATATGTTGAATCTTGGATTGTGATTGGTTATGTTGCTTTTTGTATTGAAAAAATCCCCAAATTTTGAATGAAAATTGTGGGTCTGGTATGGGGAATTTTTCAGGTTTTTTTGGCTATTGTTACTCACCTTGAAAATACGAATTTTTTGAGACCTATTTCATATTTGTACGATGAATATTGAATGCTGTAGAGTGGCACAAAATTTCGTTAGATTGCTACGAACAGAGTCAAACACAATACCTCATTCTGACGCAGTCAATAAATAGAAAGTGATTGCTAAATTGAGATGGAAAATTCAATTTGAATCGAATCATTTTCGATTAACTTTTAGATGGTTGTTATCCTGGGACTGGTCATGAGTTGGTGCGCACCTACAGGGTGCATTGACTTGGCAATGCAGCAATAGAGTTGCGTTGACTGTATGGGTGTTGTGGTGGTCTACAAACAGTTACACTTTGGTGTGGAGGAGTTTGACCATGCTTTTCACAGTCTTCTAGATGTTAAACAAATTGTGGGGTGATACCACTTCAGTTGTAACCATACTGACCAACATGTCAAAACTACGCAGAGAAATTGAGTTCAAAATGCCGAAAGCTCTTATTCACAAATGCCATTTAACTCCCAATAAGTTGAACCTTGCTTCAAAATTACTCACCAGCGGTGGCCTGAGATGACTTTCTTGAAGGAAACAGTATTCTTCATTTTTGTTTCAGGGTTTTAGGTTTTTTTTTTTTTTTTTTTTTTTTAGGGGGGGGGAGATTTTGTTTGTTAACAAAATATATTCATAAATATTAATTGGGTTGTACAGTACATTGTGTTTTCATTTGAAATTAAAAACGTGATAGCCTACCTACTCAAATTGATGAATGGGAGTATAAAGTTATTTCAGGAGGAGGGTTTTTACATTGGAGAATGGGGGTCACAGCACCCCCAAATCACTATATAAGAATACATAATATAACGTTAGGTACCTTATTCTCAAATAGGAAATTGTGCAGGAAGTCATTTTAAAGGGAGGTTTAAGTGAAGGCCGATTAAAGTGGCGTTTGTGAATATGGTTGCTAGTCTGGTCTTTAAATAGTCTTAAAGTAGAGTAGATGTAGTCCTGCCATAGTGTCTATTAAACTCTTACAGATGAGTGTAATCCTTCAATTCTGAAAATTGATGGGCAGTGGGCACTGAAACCTATCATAAATTGCATTTGGAGATATCAAATATTTAATTAGTCCAAATAAAAATTGTCAAAACTAAGGTCCAATATCGAAAAACGTTGAATTTTTTCACAAAAATACAAACAATAGGTATTACTGCTTTTTCTTAATCGACTTTAACTTTAAGAAAATTAAGCTGTCAATATTTTTAATGTTTGTTCTGGTGTAATTTCTCACCCTAAACACCGATTCTGATGAACATGTTTGATGTGTAAACATTGTAAACATCCTAGCTTTCAGTAAGGAGACTGCGTACTCAGATCTTAATTCTATTGATTGTAAGTTCTTGTTAATGTATCATTTGTGTGTGTGTGTGTGTCCCTTGTCAATTGAGGTTGGACACAACGTTTCAATTTTGAAACAAGCCTCTGATATTTCATTCGATGATCACACATATACATAACCACTATTTAAGCTACAGAATTGGGGTTGGTGTTGCTGGAGAGAAAATAAAGTTTACGAAATTTTCATAAGATTTTCTAATCATCTTTAGCACATTTTTAGCAGTTTAAAAATGAACAAACCAAAATAATTAAAATATTGTAAAATTTGCAGTTTTTTGGAGTCTAGAAACTTCTCTTTCACTCAATGATTTCTTCGCCGCCATTTAAGTTAAGAAGCTAAAATTGGTATCATTGAAAAGAGGAGAAAATTTAAAAAAATTGACTATCCATATAAATTTTCCATCATCTTTCGTGGTTCGAAAATAATAGAAAGAAAAAACACTAATTCATGGAAAATTTGCCGTTTTTTCAAGTTCACACATAAATCTATGATGAGTATAACCACATCGGCACTCACATACTTTATTCTAATTGGTTGAAGGTGATCTTACGATGGTCCTACTCAATTGTTTGTGGAACCAATGGGATTTTGAGTTATAGCAAAATTGCCGCTAACGGCAATTGATGTAAGTTAAACGAATAACTTTTTTCTAAAAAATCGAATCAACTTTTAAGAAAAAAAAAAAAAGATACTCTAAAAAGAGAAAATAACCCGTTTAAAATTTCTCCAGTAAAATTGAGGAATTCGAGTAATTCAAGCCGGTGATTATGAAAAAGTTTTATTATAAAATTTGAAGGAATTGACGTATAGGTATAGCTTAAGCCTGAGTACATGATAAATGAAAAAAGAGCCAACTGCAACGATTCCAGTATACTTATATCTTGATGGACAAATTTTAGAAGCGTTTTTTTTTTTTTTTTTTTTTTATATATTAGGTTGGTTTTATTTTTTGAAAGAAATTATTAATTTAGCCCAGTGTTTTTTTGTTTCATCGTAATTCCTGCAGATCGGGTTGGAGAAATTTTACGGATTATTTTCTTCGAACGAATAACTAATTATCTCATATTTCATATTTATATGCTTATATCACAACCCATCATTCAAGCAGTTCAATAGAAAATGTCGTTTTGAAAAATGTTTGAAACTATCAAATCGACATTGGTTAAGTACTTAAAATGATAGAACATATAACGTACTACCGGTAGTACCACTTCAACACTAAATAGCTTGTTACCCATAATGCAGGAAGGACTGCCAATTTTTCCAATACATGCAGAATTTAATGGAGATAAAGGCGGAACAAAAAATTTTCCCATTACAACTACTGAGAACACTAATTGCTCTTGATCCAAATCCTCCAGAAGGACGCAACGTTGTACGTTCTATCATTTATGAAAATTCGTAGTTGGACCAATATCTGGAACGTCAATTTTAAGCTATTTAGAATGGTCGATTGGACATCGGTGCTAAATTTAATAGTAAGAATAATTTTAAAGTGATGAGGTGATTAAATTGAATCTGTACGATAGAATGCGTTAGAAAACAAACGTTGATTTCAATTGTATTGACACTTTTGATGAGACAAAGGTGGTGAGGGTGTATGTTCAGAAAACTGGTAAAATGTGAAAAATGGCACGTCAATTGGATGTTGCTTCTGGCCAAATATAGGTGCTGCAATGAACATTCATATGCAGTGAGGCGTCCCAAATCGATCGCATTATTTCATGAGGCAATCTGAAATTGATTTGCTCATAAAGTCAACCTTTAATGTATGATGGTGTTTAAATGCTAATGACGTCACAATGTCCTAAAGCTAGGGCATTATGCAGCCAAAACACTGAATCGTCGGGTCTTGATAGTGTGACTTCGAGACATTTTTTTTTTTTGACTTTGTCGATATCCTACGACTGAATTTTTCTTGACTTGAATCAAACTTCTTCGGACACGATGGAACACAGCTTACTTTGTCTTCGTATCTCAGCAAATTAATGTGACGAATCAGCAGTAAGCTGGGGGTGTGAACAGAAGAGCCTAACAAAGTTTTGATCCATAAGAGGATAGGAACTTACGAAAACAAACAGCAGAATTATTTTGTCATAGACTATAATTACGAAAGAATTACAGTGTCGACAAAGCGGATAAAGAAAAGTGTACAGCAGAAAAAATAAAAAGATAAAAAAAAAGCTATTGCAGACAACAAGTAGGAGAAACCATCAGAAAATACCTTTGTCTTCACCTAATTGTTTGTCTTCATAAGTGATGGTTGTTATGTGGTGTAAAAGACTCCTATCATGAAACTTTAGGCTTCGAAGCTTTTGGTTTGTGTGTGAGATGAGGTAAGAAAATTACAAACAGATGAAATCAAATTCACTATGCGCGAAAGAAGGCTCTACACGGCCTTTAAATGACAGAGCAAAGCAGTTATCTCGAACTAAGTTTGTCTTAAATTTGTCTTCAACACACCAAATTTCCCTCCTATAATAGTTGCCAGGAACTCCATCTGATTGTATTGTTGACTGAGACTTCACCTTGTAGATGTTTTTAAAAGATGGCCTCGAATTGCGATATGAAAACTGACAAAACTAGAAATGGCTTATATATCGTCACTACTAATCCTTCATGATGAAAGAACACTCCTAACTTGTCTTTTGTTTTCAACTGAACCAGACCAGAATTCAAACTACCATCCTAGTTTGTCTTCAAGGTAGATCAAGTTAACGTGAATCTACATTCGTGGATGGTACACTTATTAAATTGCCTAAGCGATGACTTTAACGTACAACATGAGACTTGGACCTGCTACTATCCGCCTACACAAGAAGGACTGCATTGTAAAGACAAACCTAGTATCGGGTATTGCCAGAACAAGAGTGAATAAAAATTAGAATTTGTCTCAGCAAGTTAGTTCTTCTTGTTGGCAAGATTTCCCCACTTATTGTCTGCTTAATTCCCTTCGAACATGCGATGTCGATAATACATAAAAAGCGAGAGAAATTAATATATACGCAACCAATAAAATGACAGGTAGCAAATATACATGTCGACATATAATAGGCAAAGCGCACTTGTATGAATGATAAAGCATAATAAAATAAAATATAATACGACTGCAAACTGTAAGCAAAGCGTGGAGAAGCAAAAGATAAAGCGTATGAAGTTGGCTGCATTCATGTCCGTTGATGGGTTTTTACTTTGTATAGAATTTGTGTTCGTCTCTATTTATTCAATAGCGTCAGTCTGTCCGATTGAACCAAATTATTTGTCTAAATATGAACGAGTCGATACTGAAATAAAATGTATTAGAATCGTCGGAAAAAGAATCGAATTGTATTACCGTCGTCGTGTCTTTGTCCGAGTATGAGTTCGAATTCGGATATTATAATGTCCGAATTCGTATTTCATTTCTGAAAAGCTGTCTTCAAATTGTCACGTCATTATCAAGTTAAAACTAATTTTTATTTTGAATCCGAAATCTCGGACTTCTCAGCAAGTAGCTAGAAGCCTCGATTGAATGCAAAAACCATTTATTTACCACCACAGCATCACTTTTCCCAGGGGAGAGTCTCATATGTGATGGAGAATGGTGGGTCTGATTGTTGGTGACACATTATTTTTGGTAAACTATCAGCGCTAAAGTGGACATCTACATGTGTGTAGATAACTGGAAGCCAGGACTAGATGCCACTAGGAATGGTGCTAAGGGAGCAAGGGGGTATCCTGCCCTCCTGGGGTTCATGGGAAAGTTGTTAAGTTGGATATTTCTGCTCATCAGTGGGACAATCGGAAAAATTGTGATTTTGTATCGATGTTACATCGTAACATCGTATCACTTCTCTCACTTTTGCAATGCCTAATGTATTCGAAGAAAAAAACTGATATCATTTTAAAATTTGAATATGCCAACTGATATCACGATCTAACCCAGGTTGCTAACATTCTCTTAATAATTTGACTTTAATGCCAAAGAACTGGTGATCTACCTAGAATACAATAGATAGGTGCCTACTTTTGTATCTTGTACCTACGCAAATTAATGAAAAATCAGTCGGTGTGGTGGGGCAGAAATGAAGTAATGGAGGTAATTTCCTCTCATTCAACCGTCTTTACACTGCGAATAAAGATTATTGATGAACTGAACTCGTATACTGGATTATTATGGATGCGCTACACCGCACGTGTTAACTGCGTTAAATAAGTATTAACAGAAAAATAAATATTTTCGACGGTGATTTATGCTGAAACTGCGCATTAGACAAAAAATAGTACGAAGTACTTTTTCATAAATTTTTTAGTCTTCTTTCAATTTTGGGATGAAAATTGAATGAAATAAACGTGAAAAACTGCTTCACACCATCATTTTAATCTCCCTGGGTAATGCTCGCATCCCTCAAATTGGAACTTTTAGAGTTATAGCCGGCTGTTAAGGCCGATGTGGCAGCCAACGAATATACTAAAATTCAGTTTTCAATTATAATTATTTTCTCTATAAGTTATTTTTCAAGCTAATTAGCTTGTACTACCAGTACTTGGGTTTTACGATCAATTTTATCATGTAAAACGCCAGATAAGAGGGTAGCGGAATGAAGAACCTCCCGGGATTGGAATTTTTGGCGCCGTAATTAAAAAAAAAAAAATAAATAAGGAAAAAAATAAAGTGAATAGATTTTCTCTATAAAAAGTGAAAAACTTTTTCGAACACTCTGCTCGCCACATTACCTCTTCCAATTTGTTGTAAAACTCCATACAGCACCAAACTTTTTCTCTCCATGCCCTAACTTTCTCTCTAAGGCCCTGTTCATACACCACCTTTTGGGTAAACATTATACATTTGGAATTTTATATTCAGATGGAAATGAAGAAAAATTTGAGTTGGCATTTGCATTACTTTTGCTCCCCCTGAAAAATGCCTTCGCTACGTCACCGGATGCCACAACCATTAATTTAGCGCCGTGACGCAATCTCTCCCCGCGGGAGTCTCATATTTAAGGGGCTAAAACAGGTGCACTCGGCACATTTTGGAGAGTTGTAGTCATAAACCAGTACACCGATTTGAATGATTTTGTTCTTGTTTTATTTGCGAAAAGACAAGCTAACAAATAAGCGCCGGTAAATACTGAAAATTTGAAACAAATTTTTCTTTTTTCAGGAATCAGAAAAAACCATAACAGGAATAGGGTTGAAATTTTGTTCCGAGATAGTCGTTATACGTATCGTTACGGGTCAGATAAAAATTTTGCGACAATCGCTTAGGCTATAGTTAGTTTCCACAAAAAACATAATAAGTTTAGGTTAAAACGAGTTTAAAAAAAATATGTTTTTATAATTTGAAAAAAACAAAACAAAAAACTCAAAAATTTCCACCCCTAACTTGGCGTTTATAGTTATGTCGTGACCACGACGTTAGAGTGATGATTGAAGACATTCGCTTATACATATATATATATATATATATATATATATATACACATATATATATAAGGTAAAAGCCACTTGTGTAACGCTATCATCTGACCATAGTTACGGATATATCTGGCTACGCATCTATTTCAGTTTCAGTCTGAAACTCTACTAAATCATTTTATTTTCTTCATTTCGCACCGGATTAATCGATAATGCGGACACATACGTATTTGTGGTTTAAGTAGGTCCGTGAACTATGGCTGCGTAGCAGCATTGGGTACTCGCTGTGGTAACTGACGAAACAAAATATTATTTGAGCGCCCCTAGATGTTAGTACATGAACTACGTTACATTTTTGTCGCGTTGGTATTTAATATAAAAAAACGGTAAACCATATATGCGAGTAAAACACGCGTAATTACGCCGCGGTTTTTCGAAGGTTATGAGGGTTATGAGAAAACTCGGTAGTTGCTGAAAGAATAGCGCTGAAATTTCACTGGGAGATGTTATTTGTATGGCAGTAGGTGTGGTAAAAAGTTTGCGACGGCACTTACCACTTCGCTGCCAAAAGAAAGTGAATCGGTGAAACAATTTAGAAGATTACGGTGTTGCGCGGCTGGTTCGCCAGCAGATAGGCCAACAAATAAAAGTGACACGATAGAGGAGAATAGCGTTCCAGTTAGGTTTGTAAATTTTTTTCATCGCGACGCGATTCGCAGGCACACGTTGTGTCACGAGCCAGGTATCTGCCTATAACTACCGCAAAACCATTTTCGAAATTCGTAATAAGGGTACGACGTCTTCTTTTTAAATTTTTCAGCCTCGCAAGTCAGTCATCGATCGTTTCTCAAAACGAAAATTAAAATTCGAGAAATGTTTGCGAAATAAAAAAAAAAGTAAAAAAAATAGAAGCGAACATAATTTTCACAATATTTTTCCGATCGTATCTGTAATATATCCGTGTACCTACTGCTGCACATATTCTAAAGGTGAGTAGGTCCTACTCGTCCCCTGGGGTCATCCTTGATTATCGAGGCGCAGACCCACCTCGTCGTAAATGTTTTTTGAGGCGTGAAATTCAAATTTCTAGTCAAGTACGCGTAGGTACACGATTTGAAGGATTGAACCAATTGTTTGCCCTCCTGTAATACCGTTACGAAAAAAAAAGGATCAGTTTTTCGTATTTTATCGAATGATACGTTAAACTGATTGAGACGTTTAATGAAGTACGGAATTCGAATTTCTGGTCCAGTTTTTGGATTGGATCGATTGTTCGGCCTACTTTCACCCCAAAAACGGTGGTCGAGATAATTTTTCATGAAATAGGTATCGTTCGAGTTCAAAATGCACGTCAATCAGCCCGCGTGATCCCCCAAAAAATAGGTTAGGATAACTATTTCACAAATGCGATTTAGTCATATATCGTGAGATAGGTGTATACGTTTCTGGAGATGTGAAATTCAAATTTGCACTTTAATTTTAGATCGAGCCAGTTTCTGGTATCCCAGTTACCTCAAAAAGGGTGTTAATTCGGTATCGTTTTTCTCGGGTATTGTCGAGTGATACGTAAGGTTGACACGTTTTTTGCGATACAGAATTTAAACCTCGGCTCCACATTTCGATCGAACTAAGGGTCGGATCAATTCTGACTTCTAAAAGAGGATTTAGGGAGATTTTTTCATATACTATCGAGGGATCCCATCATTGTCACGTACGTTTGTCAATAGGACCATAGACTCGATTCAAATTTCTAATCCATTTTCAGATTAAACTGTACTCGTGCAACTGCCTACGGCATTGACCAACTTTTTATATATTATTTCAAAAGTCATTTAGGATTAGATTTTGAAGAACCGCGATTTTGAATTACGAATCTGGGCGACAAAACAATATAAGTTATTGATTTTTTCTTTTTTTTTTTTGTTTTACCGTTCAAGAATATGGCGTAAGGACAATTAGGTAGATGCTGGATGAGGTGGGTTGTGGAAATGGAAATGGAAATGGAAATGGAAATGGAAATGGAAATGGAAATGAAATGGAAATGGAAATGGAAATGGAAATGGAAATGGAAAATGAAGAAGTTTCGCTCCTATCGAGCGTTATTCATTCGAGAGATGCGCTAACTTTTATTTGCGTTTGTATCGATTATTATATCGTTTTAAAGTGACTGGAAACTCGAGGTTGAGTCGAGCCAAGTAGAAGTCACATCGCACGCGGCTATAATTTACCATTATTACGAAATGTAAAATAATTAGCTAATTTAAAAAATAAATAAATAAAAATTTGCCCAAAATCTTTGCAAAATTCTTTCTCAAGAGCCGAATACTCGCAGACTTGTTTGAACGACGGACGGCGAAACTGCATTTTTCAGGTTTGAAAATGTTTTTATTTCGAACGTTAACGTCTAATCCGTTATCCGTGTTTGGTGAGTAGGCTGTTGGTTAGCCCGAAAGTGAGAAAAGTGAGCCATCGATAATAAATGTGCCTCCCACGACTTTATACGAAAAAGCCTTCTCGAAGATTACAATTACGAAGAAGAGCAGCCGATGGCCGCAGGGTATGCCCGAAATAAATGTAAAATACAATGAAAAATAGTACGCGAATCGAGCCGATAGACCGCCGTTTTTTTTATTTTTTTATTTTTTTTCGAAGTAGGTTAAAAACCAGCCGATTAAGGAGCAGGCCCCGGTTTACTTTCGGCTCGATTTTCTACGAAAACCGATCGAAGGAAGTTGTTTGCGATATAGAAGAAATCTTTGGGAACACTCTGCTACGTTTACGTAGGTTACGCGTTGATTGTAAGTATAAGTGCAACTATATAATAATTATAGGTAGGCAGGTGTGTACCTATTATGGGAACGATTTTGCATTTCATAATATCGTACGATCGAATTGACGCGTGAGAGTGACAGATGGAATTCGCTAGATTCGGCGTCGTGCGAATCTCACAGTCGATTAATTTACGTCGGACACAACTTTCTGCGCAATTACAAACAGAAAAAAGTGTTGTAAAAAGTAAAGTACCAGAGAATCGTCGAAAGTCGAGCCGAAAACTTTCGTTACGTTTTTCAAAGTGAAATTGGCGAAAACATTTGGGCGTCTATTTCCGACCCAAATCGTCGCCCATAACTTCTTGCAGCGCGCTGCCCTGAGGGGTGTCAGAATGGCGGACCGTCGGGCGAAACATCTTTGCAACTTTACACGCGGTGACACAAATCAGAAGTAAACCGATAAATAATAAGTAGGTACACCAACGTTGATAACGAATTTTCAAAAGATAAGCTTTCATTTATTTATTTATTTATTTATTTATTTATTTGACTTCGGCTCGATTTCGTTGCGGAAAGTTGGCTGCAGTATCGGGATATTCAAAAATCGCAGCTCGGCTGTAGCGAGTAGAATAGAAGCTTATAAGCAGGTGCCGTAGGTACATTTGATCGAAAAATTTTAGCCTTTATGATCGATTACACAGGCTACCTGTAGGTAGCTACCGCGTGTACCGAATGTGTAGATTAGGTATCTATCTACCTCGGTACGTACTTTTTTCAATGGTGTTGGCGTATCGTACGCCTAAAATGTAGCAACGAGAAACTACTTTCAGCCATCAACGTCTTTCGAAAACAAATGAAAATGGAAAATGGAAAATGGAAAATGGAAAATGGAAAATGGAACACACAAAGCAGGTACCTGCGGATATCTACTTAAAATTACACTCGGGCTAATTTGTTCGGGTTTTTGCGCACAATAATAGGGCGTAAATTAGCTGAAAGATACAACCACTCGTGTAGACCTCAACGAAATGAAAATTAAATTCCAAAGAAAGATACGGACGTGGTGTTTTTTTGACATTTCAGTCTCGCAATTTGATCGGCTTGAAGGATGAAAGTGGCTCTGTGCGACGAAACGCGCAAATCTTCCGATACGTATCCTGATTTTCAGATTTTGCGCAGAAGAAAAAACAACGAAAATGACAAATAAATAACAAGATACCTTAAATAAAAATAAGTTAACGTATAAAAAATATTTCGATATTTGCGTTCGAAAGTGGCGATAAGTTATATTCGTCGATTTTGGCAACAACTTAAATCGAAAATGTTGCGAACGATTCCTAATGTGGATTCGGCAAATGTAGGTCGCAACGAAGGAAAAGTTGCGACCGACAAATGAATTGTCAAATTTCACTACCGTATTTAAGATGCGAAGCCAGGTAGGCGTGTTGGCGTGTTGGCGTGTTGGCCACAAAATAGCTGCGTCTGCTGAGCTTGAGAAACGACAAAGTCGTTCCATTCGTACGGAGCGAGCACTGAGCAGAGGTGCCTGCCTGCGCACACCAATGGAATGAAACATCGTCACCAAATCCTGAACGACGATTCGACAATCGGATCCTTATCCTTGGCGTAGGTACAATCTTTTTCGAGCCTCACTCTTACGCACCTATTTGTGACTGTCTGTGCGGAAGGCCACTGCGAGCAACGGTGAAAACATTTCACGTATATGCGAGTACAATCGTACGCTCGTGTCTGTATGTCGGTATGTCGGTATGTCGGTATGTCGATATGTCGATATGTCGATATGTCGATATGTCGATATGTCGATATGTCGGTAGGTACATATACAATAATGGCAGTCAAAAGAAAGCACTAAAAAGCAACGTTGCAACGAAATAATAATTAATAATTAATAATAATAATTAATAATAATAATTAATAATAATAATAATAATAATAATAATAATGACGAACCGAGTAAGACGAGCAACGAGGGAAGAAGTTGGAAAAACAAAAAAAGGGCAAAGGGGGTGAGTGAGATGACAGAACGACGACAATATTATTATATCGTATTCCCTAGTAAGGGCCTCCGCAAATGTAGACGTAAGCGGTGGCGGCGGCGGCGGCGGCGGCGGCGACAACGTCGTCGCACCATAACGCGGGCACACAACCACACGTTGGCTCACTGACGTACGCGCGCGCACACACACGCACACGCACATACATACAAGTACGTACGTTCGCGTATCCAAAGGTAGGTTAGGAAAGAGAGAGAGAAACACAAATAGAGAAAAAAGGAGCGACGGGGAGGAGGAGGGATGAATGCGATGGCGGCTATATAGCGGCGATGGTGATGACTGCGATGGTGGCGGCGGCGGCGGCGGCGGCGGCGGCGGCGGCGGCGGCGGCTACGACGACGGCGGAAGGGGGAGGGGATGGTTAGCAGCTCGATACTGTGATAATGAGTACCACTGACCCGGTGGCCGGTCGCACTTGGTGGGGCCACTATTGGGAGAATTTGGCGCGACTTTGTAGCAACGACACGCCGCGCCGCCTATGGTTTCCCAAAATCGGCTCGCGTCGTTTCAGCGAACAAAATTTAACCAAAAAAATTCTCCTTCCGTTAACGCCCTATTTTTATGGTTTCTGCATATTTTGCCGCCCGATTGTGAGAATGAAGGGATAAAATAGGCATCGGAGGACGGAAATGAGGAGCGCGGATGAGGGTCACAAATGATGCAAACTTTTTTCTTTTTTTTTTCTTTTTTTTCTTTTAATATAATTTTTACCGCAAAAAATGGGCAACGCGGAACGTTCGTGGCTGTGAAAAATCGCGACGAGTCGCCGTGAAAGAAGTTTTCTTTGAATTTAATTTTCATTTTGCAGCCCCCACTCCGGAGGCACACGTAATCGTACTCTCGGCCGAGAGAGGAGCGAGAGGGAATAAATAAATTTCGAAAAGCTGCGCCCATTTCTCATATTTTCGCCCGTACCCTCGCACCCAACTCGGATAAACGTTTTGCACGCAGTGGCCACAAAGATGGCAAGCGAAGGTAGAGACGAATTCATTCCACATACGTCTTTTGGTCGTTACGTTGGTATAAACGAACGTAACGACCAAATTTTCACCCTCTAAAATCTGATCTACACGATGAAACGTAGCCGCAAATATGTAAATTTTTAAAATTTAACGCGTTTAAAAACCTACAGCTACGGAAATGAAGCGAGCAAAATGTAGGCCATACCGTGGCTCGCGAGCAACCGGTAGCTGCGATCCACACTATCGGTAGCTCGCGCAAATGACGTGGTCCGATGGGACGCCATGATTTTTATTACACCCGAAATTTCACCACCAATTAAAATCGATTTTTAACCTTTCGTCGTCGTACGCCTCCTCAATCCGAGCCTGTCCTAAGCTTTCGTTCGGAAAACTTTATTTTCCATTCGACGTCACGTTTTGGCCAAGAATAGCTCGAGGCCCGCGTTTAATATTAAAAGTGGCTCAGTTACCACCGAGCAGAGGTTCGAAGGTGTCCCAGGTTGCCTTTTCAACGTAAATATTCATTTCATCGGCATTTGAGACCTCGTGCGAAACAAACGAAGCGTGCCGATCAAAAAATGTAGGAAAATTTGAAAATAACTTGAAAATCCGTTTCTAAATTTTGTTCGACACCATCGTAGAGAGTAATCGCATCGGAACACCACACGCGCACATTGCATTTTGGATGAACATATTCCTGGGCCCCCGTTGAAAAACTTAAACTTAGTAAGAACTTTTACAGAACTGGATTTGAAAAAAGTTTCATTTTTTGTAATTCGTATATTTCACCCGGTTGAGAAGATTGTGGAAGATCCTAATTTTCACACTGCACTTATCTGACTAATTACGAGGAACTAATGTATTCGAATGTAACGAGAATTTCGCTACTGCATTCGCGCTTTTCTCGTTTTATAATACTCGGTGGTGAGCAAATTGGAGTCTCCGGTCGCGTACCCCACAAAAATTCTGTAATCACCGCACAGATACGCGTACGCGTGTTTATGAAACTGCATTCGGGGATGCACGCGTTTCACAATTATTTCCGCTTTGACAAATAATTATAAGCGAGACGTTCTCCACTGGTACCGAACAAATCCGTCGCCCTCGTTCACTTCCCCACTATAGTAATAAGGATTTTTCAAAAAGGTCATTTCCAGAGTAAATATTTCTCGAATCCAAAATATATTATTACTTTCTCTTCATTTAACAGCCGCCTATATATACACGACGGTGTGGAACAAAGTTAACGTTTCTTTTTTTCTTTCTCACCTACGAAAATAATCTTATTCCGATAACAAATAATTAAGAAATTAGATTTTTCGTCGTTCTAGTTTTTAATTTAAACGCTATTGCGATAGTTTTTTTCATAATAGTTCCCTGCAGAATGTGATATGAAGATTGGAGACTGATAAATTTGTTGAACGTATGCTTTGTAACTTCTGTTATGGTCTCGTATTTCACAAATCCTAAAATTTTTAAAGTTTGTCATTTCCGGATCCATTTCGCAAAATTGAAAAGTTTTTAGAAAATGATAAATTTTTGAAGAAATTTGTCTAATTATGTGGAATAAATTCCCATATAAATGTAATAAATATATCTCAAACCCTACCATTTTCATTCAGTATTCAGAATTAGGTTTCTGGAATAAGGCTGCGTCCATATAGACTACTTTTTGATGTATAGATGCTTAAAGCTTATTTCTGGTTTGGTTAATATCAGTTGCGTAAAAAAAAAAGGTCCGGGTACAGTGTACTTTCAACAAAAAATGGAGAGTACGAAGTTGTTGATAACAAAACAATTGTTTGCGTATCACGTAACATGTTCCAAAATTTTATGTGACCCGAAGAGTAAGAAAAATCGTATTTTTAACCAACTTCCAAAAAAAAAAAGAAAAAAAAAAAAAAAAGTAGGTTCCTTAACAACTTAATCTATGTACCGTATAGGCTATTTTTTTAACGTTTGTCGAGTATAACTTCTCACTTTTAGAACTAGGACTGTCAAGTTAGCTGAAAGCCAAAAGCTGAAAGCCTAATCTTTATTTTTTTCAAGGTTAAAGCTACATGAAGGCCAAATTTTTTCTTCCACTTTTAGCTTTTTTTCGCTCTACCACACCACAATTTTATTAGTTTTTCTTTTATTACCAAATTACTCCTATATTCGTAAATTTAAGTTTAAAAAATTTTATTCGATATTATTTAGTTAAAATTAAAAAAAAATATTTAAGCCAAAAGTCTATAGCTCAAGCTTTATTTATTCAGCTTGACAACCCTGCTTAGAACTAATTTTCATGAACTTTTTTTAAAATTAATGATATTTAAACGGTGATCCTATCCCAGTCCGGCGATAGATTTTCCTTATATTGGTGCAAGTCTGAATGCGCCGACTTACCGACACACAATACGAGGTACAACTGCAACACGGAAGTGACTTTCAGCGTTGCCTTGCAACACTGAAAATTCATTCCCCTAACCCTTCAATTATTTTTTTCATTCTAATTAAGTTTCCAATCATTTACAAATTACGGGTAAAAAATTTGGCAACTCTAAAAAAAAACCAAAGTCGGTGCCCAAGAGTTTGGCGATTATTCGTTTAGTAGTTTCTGGAAAAACTCGGAAAGAATAAATTTCTGAAGAGAATTTTTGGTTCGTGATTTTGAGAAAACTACGAAAGATGTAAAACTGAAAATTTCAAGACATGCAGTTTCTATATAGGACTGTGTCTGAAAGAGCTTCGACGACTATTGTTCAGTAGTTTCCGAAAAAACTGATGTACAAGAAAATCCTTGAAAAGTGGTTTTTCCATATTTTTGAAGAAACTACAACAGGGATAGTGCTGAAATTTTCACGATAGATTTTCCTTATGTTGGAGTAAGTCTGATAAAAGTTTGTTGCTAATTTGTAAGCATCATTTTTTCATCGCATTAATTTCGTTTTTTTTTTTTTTTTTGCTTTTTCATTTGTTTTTAAACATTTAATTGAAAATTGGCAAACTGGGTTTTCTAGCGAAGTATCATTGCACTAGAGTTTTTTTAAATAATTCTATTGGTTGAGAAGGAGAATTATAATTACCAGTAGCCCCCCCCCCCCGTTTGTCACTGCTGCAAAGATATTTCAAACTTCTTGGTTTTTTAATTTTCCAACTTGTACCCCCAAACAAAAAACGTTCCTATACGCCTCTGGGTAATATTGGTAATGAAGTCTTATACAGTTTTCCAGATTTTAGGCTTCGGACTATAAACATTAATATGGAATAAATGTACTTTCTCGCTTTTCTTTTCTTACAATATGGAACTTTGATGCGAGTGCAGTTCCGGGCTCGGAAAAATCTTTATCCAAAATCCAGTTCTACTATGATTACTGTCTATGATGGTAAGGAACAAAGTTTAGAAATGGATTTCATCCAACCTCGAAAGATATTGTAAAAGTAAAAATGGATTTCCTAAGTATTTTCAGTATTTTTCATATTTTCTCATGATTTTTCAACGGTATGGGATATTACTTCATTTGCTCCATATATATATATATATTCATATATACCTACGGCGTTACATGCCCATGAGACATATAAACGTAATATTCAAAGAGCAACCCTGAACAATCTCCGATGATTCTAGAAATTCGGATATTTTATCACATCAAATTTTAAAAATTTGCGATTATTTCCGCCTGTGTTTCATCTCATACCTGGTCTGTATTTTAAAAGCTGAAGATTTCGTCTTCGCATTACTATAACTAAGTAAGGAGGTATGTGAAATGAATTCGTCGACCTTTACTCGCCATTTTGTGGCTACTCGAAGGTTAAACTCGTAGACCGCAGCAAGGTTTTCACTGCGTTCAAACCTATGGGCCATGCCATCGACCCACAGTACCTTCGTACTTCTCAACTGTAGGGGTTACGTTCGTAAATTTCTTAGCTTTCATATGGGTTCGGTAGAACAGTCGAGTCTCGAGCGGTTCAAAATTAATAGTTACGCTACAGCACACATACCATCGTGTAACAATGTAACCATAAGAAGTGGCACCGTGGATACTGACACGCAAGATTTCGAGCAGCCGCGCCGAAGTTCATCGAAAAAACCAAAATGGTCGCAATAACGTGCGGGTCCAAATTTTCTAATTGAAAAGATTATTTCGAAGCTGTTGGGCTACAACGACGGCGGATACAGTAGACCAGTGGTGGTCAAACTTACTCGGTAGAACAAGTGTGCGAAGTACTTTTGAAATTAAAAGCGGCTCGTGAGTTAGGTACTTCGAGCCACAACCTTATATCTGGAACGGAGAAAACACTTTTTGAACAAGAATCAAGACTGTAAGCATAAGACTTTCAGACTTGGGCAAATCATCATGGCGAACGTTAACAGGTGACTGACTACCCCAGGGTGGAGGTAAAAGTTGAACGTGATTAGAACCCCACCTAAGTGGGCCGACTGTACGTACTGCCGGTCAGCTGGTGTCCATAATGTGTAGGTAGGTAGGTAGGTAGGTGGTATACATGCGAGCTGCCGCGGTAGGTGCATCACAAAACGCCCAAAAATGACCCGCATAACCCGCAAAATGGCCCCATTTAGTGCACAAAAAGTCATCGCATAGGAGGTAGAAGACGTTCGTATTGCCAGGTGCGACGACGGTGAAGATCGAAATTCTACATCGACTGACGTGCATTCGATGCATTTGGGTCGGGAAAAGGGCAGAAGAATACGTACGGGTGGCTTTAGCTTCCAAACTAAGTATAGGTACCACCTAACTATCTATCGTATAATTTTGCACAGACTTTTTTCGATGGCGCTGGCATTGGCCGGAAACGATTGTCACGGGGCAGAGCGTCCAACCTTTTCGGCCAATACCGAGTTACTACGAAAAAATCAAAATAATTCATCGACTCGATTCGACAATAATAGCCGGCAACGAAATTCGAAAGAGCTTGTGCGGCAAATCGCCACTGGAAACCCTAAAAGCTTTCGACTTTCTGCAAAGGCCACGTCTAACTGAGTTACCCCCGGTCGCACACCGAAGCGCAGTGTTCGCTTGGCCGCCGAAGGTGTTCGAATTCAAAGGTTCGCAATCTATCGACAAATTGGAAGTGCAAAGTTCTCCTGGGCAACCGGGCAAACCACGTCGAAGAAACCCTGCGAAACAAAAACTTTGGCACCGACCTACCGACCTCTGTCTTGAAATTTTCCGAACGAATGGCTCGCTACAGAGGAAATTAAAGAAGTCGACCCACCCCCTCACGCCTCTATCCCGTAAAAGAAAGGCGGAAATAAGATGTAATTTTTTGCGAACAAATATTTTAGGTGTACTTCGTCTTTCAGCACAACCGCGTACGTAGGTACGTCAGAGTATTTTATTTTGTATTTGAAATTTCTGAAGAGTAGCCCACACGGCATAATTATAATCATACGCCTCAGTTTAGAACGCCCCTACACGTACCTACGTTCATCTCAATAAAATATATGTAACGGCCAAAAGAGGTGGTGAAGTACCTATTTACGACCACTTTCGGGAGTACACCATACACGAAATATCACGTACTTTAAAAGCAGTAATACTTCTAAAATAATTTCAAGTTTATCATCCACGTTCTATTGTGGACCTTAACATTACTATGAGACTCAATAATATTTCAAACACATGAGTGAGTTTACACATTTAATAAAATAATATTCTGTACAACACAGTACATATTTCTACGTTAATATTAATACATATTAGATCACAATTCAACAAGCAAGACTATCTGTTCACTAGAGACTTCTACAAGAGAGGTTCCAAGTACTTAGAAGTAGCTGTTGGAGAACTGAACTAAACTGAACAACTATACAACTGAATCGAGGGATTATATACTCGTTCAGGGTATGAAAACGTACGTGTCGGATAGGTAAAGTGAGGTAGGGTGTTGTTATTATAGGGCTGTGCTGACTCGTCGAGTACTCGAGGGACAGGTACAACTAGGTCATAAATATACAGAAGGTATATCTGTATATGTAAAATTAAATACGAATAATTTGGTGGTTGTTTACAAAGAGTTATAGGATTATAATTGTTGATAAATATCTACATTTTTGGTATTCGAAAATGAGTGAACGAATATGTTCGTCATTTCTTAAAATAGACGAAAATATACGTTACAATATAATCGTTCAATTTTCATTTTGTAGGTCGAGCCCTCTCGAAAAGTTCGGACCGGCAAGAATCATCCCTTTCACCCGCTCTCCGAACCTGCCTACTTTTGTATCTTCTCGTATGGGGGGGTGGCTCTCCATGAAAGGCAAGAAAATCGGACAGTTTTTATACTTTAAGAGAAATACAGTTTTAAAATAGTTATTTGCGATACAAGGGCGTGAAGTAGCAATCACCCACTACGCACGAGTGTCGCATACTATTTTTTGCAAAACCCCCCCCCCAAAAAAAAAAAAAAAAAACAAAAAAAAAAACTGGAAATAAATATTTCGTCGCGAAAAAAAACTTTTGAAACGGTATCCAAATAGTACAAAAAGGAAAAATTTTTCATTAATTTGCGTTTTTTCGTTCTTTTATTCTCAAGTAGCAACGGATGAATAAAAAATTTGATACGATGTAAATCCAAATAAATTTCACCCTCTTTCTAGTCGTACCAACCCAACTTTCTAGCTTAAACAGTGGCTAATGAATTATCGATTGAAACAGGAGAGGTTTCTAGATTCCAAAAAATAGCTAACTTCTATTAATTTGCGTCGTTTTCGGTCGTTTATTTTCAAGCAGCTAAAGATGATTAAAAAATCATACGAAAAGAAAACTCGAGAAAATTTTCCCCTTAAGCCAGCAATACCAATCACAGTTCTCCAGCTCAAATAGCCGCCGAGGAATCATTAAAGGAAAGAGGAGAGCTTTCTAGATTCCAACAACCGGTCAGTTTTCCATTAATTAGCGTTTTTACTGTTTCTTTATTTTCAAACAGCTAAAGATGATAAAAAATTATATGGAAATTTTGTAAATTTTATCCGCTTTTCAGCGACACCAATTTCAGCTCTCTCGCTTGAGTAGAGGCTGAGGAATCAAAATTGAAATGCTGTGTTCTGTTGAGTGGCAACTTGACAATTAGTTTTTTACGAATTTTGTGAGTGCAGAAATTTCATAATGATGGATAAGACATAATATAATAGTGTGCATAGGCAACGAAGACAGTGATTTAATAATCTCATTAGGTCCCACGCTGCGCATGCGTGAAAGTTCATATACACGGGACGTTTTCCAGGCATGTAGCCAGCGCCAAAGCAGCCAAGGCAGTCATGGAAGAAACCTAGTTGAAGGGTTCGTTTTTCTTGTCTGGAGGAAAAAATTGGCTATTTTACTTGTTTGTACGAGTAATAGGAAGATTTTTCAAAAAAATGTTTAATATCTTAAGTAAAATGCAGAAAAAATTGCGTAGTGTTTTCCACCGTGTTCAAAAGTCACCTAGCTTGAGATATTACTTGCCTCGGTACAAACAGGTAGGTGGTTATGAGCCTGACATTTTGGGTGATAAACCTGCCCAAAGCTCCAAAAACAAAAAAAACTAAAATACATATTCCGGAATAATAACAAAAAAAAAAAAAAAAATTGAGAATTGTTTTACACTCTCTCCGAACACGAAATTGTTTTCTGACTTTTGAACCCCCACCTAGCGGTAAATCCTGCATACGGCACTGTAAGGGCCTGCCAGTTTATTTTCTCCGGGTCCGAAATTTCTCTCGGAGGCCCTGTTTGCATGTTTGCATACAATAAAACAGATCCGTTTCTCCAAAATACAGTAATCTGGTAGAAAAATTTCCATTTTTAGTTTCGAACGTACGCCTAAAATACGTTTCTAGCCTCATTTTCCCATCAAAATTATGTTGAAAATTAATCGTAAAATGACTCGCCACAGACGGATACAAGGAGGAGGCCTAAAAAGGGAAGGAGACGAAGAAAAATAACTTCTTCATTTCGTAACATTACCATTATGGGCATCAGACTTTTAATAAAAAACTTGACACTTCCTTCTATTTACGAAGATTTCTCCCTTGCCAAATTTGTCTCCTCTTTTTGTGAAGGCTAAGTAACTCACACCTCATTGAGAGGGGACTGCATATGAGGTGAAATGCCCCAGCTATAGGTATAACAAGGCGCCTTTGCCTTTTGTGGTCGGTCTGGAGTATCGAGTACTGTAGAGAAACGTCTACACTCAGTCAAAGAGGATATTTTTATTTGCGTTTTCAACGGTTATAATAAGTGTTTTTAGGATGGTGTCGTACGTAGTTATATTTAAATCAACAATTTTCCAAGCTTCTCCGTGGCTCTGTGCCAATGACCTGGACTGTCACCCCTGTAATCCATGTTCCAATCGTTTTGTCTCTCATCTGTTTACAGATGCTACTGGAAACACCTAAAAAAACACTCTATTTGTCTAATCACAGGCACTTGTCATCTGTAGAACTATCCGTTAATCCTTTCGCAAAACCATAAGTTTTCCCATCTCAAGGAGGCGCAACACAAATTGGCCAATTTGGCAAGAATACAAAAACGGGGAATTAAAGGCTCCCTCGCGTATTCGTTAAATTTAGACCTTAAAATCATCAGATTTTCCTGAGCGAGCAACCTCAGGAAAAAAAAACTCCAGTGAAGCAATATTTGGCTGGAAAATTCAACTTGCCAATTTTCATCCGTAGTCAAAACAAAAAACAAACAACGCCTTAATTCTGAATATTTACATGAAAAAACTGCACAACATTATCAACAGTTATTAGTAAGTATATCGATATTTCATCGATAGTTTCAGTTTAAAAAATTATGTAAAACTATCGATAGGTATGAATATCGTTAAAAAATATTGTTGGGAACACCAATCCTCTTCCCCTCACACTCCTGCAAACACTCGACTGTTCTTCAATAATACAAATACGTTCATACGTTTGCACTCGTGGCTATACTGATACTTGTTCTGCCACTCATTTGTTCATCTCCACAAATATTCGTTTCTAAACACTTTCTAAATCTCTGTACATATTACCATTGTTGCAATTACACATTTCTGAGATGTAACTTCGTAAACATCTTTATTATTTCATTAATTACGTCGAATCTGTCCGGCTCAACTTCTGTAAATATCAGTAAATTGAGAAATGCTACGTTTATTCATCTGGTTTCTGTTAGTTGAGTTTCTGAAATTAATCGTAATATGAGTTATTTTTTGTTTCGGTTTTGATCATTTTGGTTTCTATTTTCATTACATTTCTTGATTTTACCAAAATTTTTCATTCAGTTTCCATTTTGGATTCCATTCGTTTCCATTTAAAAAAATTTCTCAGATTTACAATTCACAAAATCTTGTTCTGATATAGATATACTTATTGATATTTTTTCGATATTTTTTCAATATTTCCAAAAAATATTGATACTTTTTTGATATTTTCCTAAAAATATCGATAGTTTTTCAAATTCTTTATCACATATCAAAAATTAATCTGGTGAGAAATGGAAAGGGAAATGATTTATCATTTGTTTTCCATTATACATTTCTGTGATTGGTCTTGAACCTAATAAAATAATTGTTTTCCATTCGGTTTCCATTTTAGAATTTTGGTATTTCCATTTATTTCGATTTCCAGGGCCAAAAAATATGTTTTCTATTTTCAAAAGATTCTGTTTCTCCATTCCCGATAAATATAATTATTGATCTATCGACATTTTATTGCTAAAGTTCAATAATTTCTGGGGGTTTTTTGTTTTCAGGTTTTCTCAGAAAATACTGAATCAAAAGGCACTAAACTCCTATCAGACCCGGTCCCATATAAGCAATACTTTTTGTGAAAATTTAAGCCCAATTCTCTTTGTAGTTTTCACAAAACTTTGAACAAAAATTTTTTCCAGCAATTTTTCATCTCCAGTTTTCTCCAAAATTACAGAATTAATAGTCACCGAACTTCAATCAGACTTGCCACTTCATAAGGACAATCTATTGCGAAAATTTCAGCCCGATCGCTTTCATATTTTTCTCAAAACCATTTACACAAATTTTGGATGACATATAATTACGCTATACCTATGTATTATATACATATATCAAAAACGATGAAGTCAAAATGGGAAAATGGCGTACCTGAAATGGCTAAAAGAGGTTTGAAAGTACTGTGACAAAACCTCTTTCGGGGAGATTACACTTCCCTCAAGTAAAACAATATTCGGACGAATATTATTATTGCTCGAGAATTGAATTCAATTAATTAATTTTTATCCGTAACTATTGTGGACCTCAAATTTGAGAGAGACATTAAATAAAATTTAGACACACAATAAAATTCAATAATCTATTAAAATACTAATTTGTACACACAACGGTCCAATAAAATGTTCGAGATAGTTTCAGACTACGTAATGGATAATCAGTTTACAGTTCTAAGACTGAAACAAGACAGTACTTTACAATCCTATACAATAATAATTTTCTATTGTAATCGTGAGTATATACACTTTCAGGGTATATGGGGTTTTACATGGCATTCGGTATAAAGCAGGGATTTGTTTATTCGAGCATGTTTGAGGGACCAGTACATCGAGGTGACCAAATATCCCGTTATAAAATGTATTGTAAGAGCTGGCAGGAAGTTACTTTTGCCAGCTAACTGTATAATTTTACAAGGGACAAATGTACAGAATAAATGAAATACGTTTTCTGATTTGCCCGGATGCGTGCGTGCGTGCGTCTATATTTTTATATGACGAACGTAATTATTCTCATGAAACGGATAATTTTCATCATCCTCACATCTAACCAGCTTGTGGGGTCAATTTTAATACCCTTTTCGCAAGCACACTGGGTAAACAAAAAAACAAAAAACAAAAACAAAAACAAAGTAATTGAAACGAAGTGCTGATGCCGGGTAAAAATGGGGCACATTTTATGCGCACCGACTGCTGATGGAAAAGCAAGAAAGTGGATAAATAAAAGCGCAGTTAAAGAGAACATGGTGCGAGGGAAAGGGGTGAAGAAAAAGGGAGGAGTATCGACCAATGAAAAAGCGGTCGCATCCGAAAGGAATTTTATTTTTGTCGAAGAACGTGCAAGTGGCGAGGATGGGGCGACGAAGTGGGGAGGAAAAAAATTGTGGAAAAAATTGGTCGTCTCGGTTTGGCTAATGGAGGCGCGCAGGCGCGCAGGCGCGCGCGCACGCCGACATACCACGAGTTGACGAGTGCACCAGAAGAGGACGAAAAAAACCGAATTGAAATGGACGAACGAACGGATAACGCGCAGCGAAGGAACGACTGCAGCGGGGGAGGAGGGAGAAATTCGCAATTTAGGATGCCCTTAAGGAGCGCGAACGGGGAGTGCAGCCGGTTCGAGTCTGGCGGCAACGAGAGCGGCGCAAGGAGCGTGGAAGAGTGAGAGAGAGAGAGAGAGAGAGAGAGAGAGAGAGAGAGCGAACGAGAGAGGGAGTGAGAGGGAGTTAGCGTGAGAGAGAGAGAGAGAGAGAGAGAGAGAGAGAGAGAGTGAGCGAGAGAGCGAGTGAGGGGGAAATACGTCTTGCGTAATTAAATAGTTGCCGCGTACACGATGATGCGGAGAACCGGGCCGCGCTTAAACGAACAAAATGGCGTTCGCCGAGAAGTTGGCCGAATCAACAAAATGGCGGACGCGCAATAGCGGAGTCGGGGACACGAGTCGGCCGACCGACGTACGACTCAGTGCGGTGCGGCGCGGCGCAACGCGTCGCACCGAGCGCGGCCAATATTGTTTCGACGTCGCGTCGCCGTGCGTCGAACAAGTCGTTCGCCGCAGCTGCAACGTTGGCGGCGGCGGTGACGACGGCGGCCGACATCGTCGACCGATGAGGACGTACGCAGAGCGCAGCGACGCAGCGACGCAGCGATGCTCGTCGCGTCGCGTCGCGTCGCGTCGCGTCGCGTCGCATGAAACGCGCTGATGAGACGGCGACGACGACGGCGACGATGCGAAAAGAACGTGTTTTACATACGGCGAATGCGTTGCGGAGGGCGAGCTGTACGAAGTCAAAATCGAGTCGAGTCGAGTCGAGTGGAATGGAATGCAGTGGAGTGCGGTGTGGTGGGGTGGGGTGGGGTGGGGTGGGGTGGGGTGGGGTGGGAGAAGGAAGACGAGGTTGCAGACTGCGGACTGTAGGCAGTGCGAAAAACATAAAATTCGTGGCTAAAACCAAACTTACATAAGTGTGCGAAAGCGGTGGCGTATTTGCGGCCGGTTGGTGGCTGCCATCGCGAATCGACGACTCTACAGCCCCAAGTGCAAGTTTATCGCAGCACAGTCTACCACCACAGCTGATGTGATGCTCGCAAATTATCACCGTGTATAGTAGTCTACCTGTTTTACGTGTAGATACACGGTCGGGCACCAGCACCAGAGTACTCTCCACACCATCACGCAGATGCGATAATTAGCCCCACCGCCCATCCAATTTTGTTATTACCCATACACGAATGGTATTGATGGCTGCCCTAAAGAGTTCAGCCGCCACCCTCTAACTCCCAAGGACACCCCAAATGTTCTACAAATACTTACTTACTATTTAACCACCTCTTTCTCTCTCGTAGTACTTATACACGTAAAATGTTGACACAATATTTTCTTTCGGAGCAAACTTTCAAACATTTTGCTAGAATTCCTTTTTCAACTGTTCGATTTGGAGTAGAAAGCTTTGGTAAAGAGTGAAAAGCCACGTGATCAACGTTTATTCAGGTTTTTCTACCTTTATATTAAAAGTACCTGATTCACCGAGCGCTGCTCGGATGTGGACAACAGAAAAAATTATGTTAACTTAAATCAAGCTGAAGAATTTCAGCAACACTTTTGTTAGATACATGACATCCTTCAATATCGTTAAGATCGCAATATTCAACTCATTACACTTCATTAGTCATAAATCATAATAATCGTACGCAGCTTAGGCTGGGCAAAATTCACTAATAAAACCTTTCCATCCGTTAATCTCTTAGGATTAATCAATTTTTTATCGTTCCTCGTTACCACTTGCTGCCGAAGGATAGATTGAGATGCTCATATCTGTGTTCAACGAATATTCTTAAACTTCAGACCTGTCTAGATTATTTTCACACTCTCAAAAACCTCGATCCTACAATTTTCAGCTACTTTGTTGGACTAGTTCTTCAGAACGCGATTACCCACATACATACATACATACACACACACACGCACACGCACGCACGCACACACACACACACACGCACGCACACACGCACACACACGCATATACATACATACCTACATACAGTTTTTGCTCGTATTATAGTATAAGATACATTATAATTTTTTTAGGAGATACCCAGATTAGACTCATTTTCTACTCAAATTTTAACCAACTTTCGGTTAATTTTCGAATAATCACGCAAACATTTTATCTTCATCATCAAATTTATATTGACTACATACCTATTTGTATGCCAGCACAGAACAAAACTCCGTTTTAATACAAGCGCTTAGCTTTGATATTTTTTAATCGAGTTACTTTTATGCGGACAAAAATGTATCGAAACACTTTTTATTCGATAAATTTGACAGTGGTGTGGATAGAAATTTTCTGACTATAGAGACAAGGCAATGTATGCAATCTCCACCAATAGCAACGAAACCAGAGCAGCTTTTTTTTGGGGAGTGCATCTGTAAGTGGGACAGTCATTGTTGCGAGTGGAGCGACCATAGAATTTTTTGGACAGTTTTTCCATACTGTTTGAAATTACCTTTTTTTTTGGGGGGGGGGGAGGAATGTTGGCACGTCTACCTTGTCTTTTTCTGCACTCTCCTCCATTGCAGCTGTTGCAAGGTAGAAAACGATGGTATTTTATAACTTGAACATAAATTTTTTTTCGTAGATTTGCTGCCTCAAAAAATCTGTCACCCTCGCTCTCCACTTAGTTTTGTCGCTCAACTTTGACAAAAATTAGCGATAAATTACATTGAGAAAGGTATAACATAAAATATCAGACACTTGAAAGACATATTTACCTATCGTGTGTTTTAAAATTAAATTTTCCATTTAATTGGAACGATGTGTAGGTATATATGTATGTAGAATTATTAATACATTTTGTAATTTTTTTTTTTTTTTTAAGGCAAAAACCTCCCTTAAATAACATGATTTGTTAAAGAAAAAATTCGATAGTAAGAATTCAGTTTCATAGCATCATTTCATAATCACACCGAATTTATGGAACATAAATGCCCAACTTTTTTAGGAATTCTGTCTCTCGTGTCAGTTAATTGCCTATTCTATATATTATTCTGTGTTATAACGATCAGTTTGTTTACCAAAATTCCAAAATTTTGCAAAAATTTCTATGGATCTGTTTAAACTAAAAATTTAGGATTTCCTATGCATTTTTAATCCATTCGTAAATTGGGGATGAACTCATTTATTGATAATACTGTGACATCTGAATTACTCGTAGCCTTCCCTTCACGTCACCATCAACTGTATTAATATTACGATAGGGAACGGCTCACGAACTCTTAAGTTTGTAATAGTGATAAGGTGAACCAGAGATACGCCGATTCCCCATCGGGAATAAATTCCCGAAATATAACAAACATAAAAACACGTCGACAGATGACTATTTAACGACATGGTGACGTGTAATAATAAGATATCGATCATCGGTGAACTATCTCTAATCTCTTTGACTGTTCACGTTTTAGGCTAATAAGTGAACAGTCAGTCTCGTTTTAGACGTGATCGTTTTTAGTCCGCCGTGAATACGAAATATTATTCACGGCAAATACAGCTCTTTATACGGCAGCAAGCCACCTATTTATTGTTTTCACCGATATTTTCGAATGTGAGTGCCAGTAGTAGAAATTAAATAACTCGCGATATTATTCTTTCGAACTCAAAACGAATAATCGATCGAGATTTGATGGTTCACCGAACTTCGAGAACCATGAGGCGATGTGAAGAATAACCTGCACGACCTGATTGTAGTTACCATAACTGTAAGTAATCTTTTCAATTGTAATAAAGTATACACTGTGATAATGGGTCGGCCAACTTATTTAATTCCACATATGTAAATTCGCCCGATATACTTCGTAGGCCTAGGGAGCTATCGCTGGTAGGCTGGTGGCCTAACTGTTTGAGCTGGTTTGTGGTTTCGACTCTACGATTGATCGAGACTTATTGATATACTTCGAATCGTGATATCATTCCCCATACTCGGGATGTACGTTCGTTTTCGGATGTCACATCTACGTTTTACTTGGCGACCGTGACAGGACTTGATCGACTTGTCTTTCGAGTTCAGTGGCCGAGCCTAATGCAAACGCCTTATCCACAACCTTCCGTCTTAATGTCAATTCCGTCCGTTATGAGGGTGTAATTCGAGAATCGTCCATTCTTAAACTAAAACCTTCACATGCGGATATGTACAACCTCATGTTATTCGAAGATCCGTATTGCTACTCGGTACTGTAGTTTACGCGGGTGTATATCAACGAATGTGAAGAGTGTACCTCCTTCTTTCGTTCATATTCTCGAACCACCCGTCCAAAATTATTTCCGTTTTTTACCTTTCATTTTTTTTCGGGTTTCTTTTTTTTACCATATCTTATCAATAAGAGTAGAAAGATCGTACGAGAAGAAACAAAAGTCCGCCATCTGAGTTTTGTTAAAACCCATCCGATCGGTTTGTTGCTCAGCATGATCGTTAGAGCGATCCTTTAAGCTGGATAGGTCTGATCAACCTGTTCATATCGGGATTGGCACTATCCAAATTTACCAAAAGTGTCTGGCGACCGTTGACTGGCCGTGTTTGCCGCGGCCATCTTTTATTTTTGTTGGGCATCTGATTCCCACGTGTACTAATTGGAGGAAGTCTTTCTCCGTTCTAAGACGCAAATGCAGCAAGTAAACTGCAGTGAAAGCCACATCGACTTCAGCGTTTAGCTCTATGCCTTACGAAGCGTGTCAACCTAAATTCGATAAAAATAATAAATTTAACGTAACTACTAAAACAACCTGGTGTTCGAGGATTAGGTCCCTCGTGTTTAATTCGATTATTAGTGTGATAAATAATGTCCCGTTCGAGGCGCAAGCTTCCTTAATAAATATATGTTCAAGACTGTTAGTCGTTACAGTCATTTGCTATGGCCCTAAGCCTACCGATCATGTTTTGATCTTAGTATTTTATCGGCAGTGTGCCGTAGAAAATAGTTATCGTAGTTAACCTAACTATTGTACGTCGCTTTTAGTGGCCCAGTATTTTATTGTTCGACAAACTCTCTTTTAATGACTCTTAACAGACTAAAATAACATCGTACGGGTGTGTATTAAAATAAAATAAAAAGATAGGCTAGATTAAAAGCCACCCGTATTCCCGTAATCGTACTTACGACGTACCGACTTAAAGTAAAGTAATTAAGTCTGAATCGATTTTTTATCTGCCCTATGTTATGGATCTTGGTCCAATTCATAACATACATTATAATTTAGGGATTCTAGAAATATTCTTGATACTATACTTCCGGAAGACTCCCCTAAAAGTATGACCTACCCATTAATTAATTAAGTCGATATGCTTGTTAGTAATAGCTGTGCCGTAAATCCCCCCTGTTCCAGGTATATCGACGAGCAGAGCCATAGACATCGATTGCTAGTCTGTTAGGATAAAACGTATCGATTTAGTTAGGGGAAATATTAGCCTTTTTTCTTTTTTATTAAACTTAGGCCAGCAGATTTCGTCCGAGATGGACGGTATTGGGGATGGCGAAAACCCCAACCCCTTTGACACCCCCGACCACCTGAGAAGACGAAGTAGGGACGAGGTGACGAACACTCGAGAAATCGCGATGGGTGAGGACGAAATAAACGTTACTAAGGGATCCGCCATTATGGAGGAAGAAGAAGCGTTGAGAAACCTATGGGCCTTCGATTCGAATAAGGTGCCCGAACCACCCAAGGGAACCGACCCGGTTGAGTTTTATAAAAACCTCTATCTCCGACAATCCGAAAGTACCGCCCGGTATCGCAGGGAATGTGTTGTACGAGATTCGATGCTCGAAAAAAGCGAAAAAAGAAGAAGAGCAGCTGAATTACATACAGTAAAAGTGGTCGAAAAGAACAGCGAATTCGAAGATCGAGTTAAGGCTCTCGAGAGAGAAATCTCAAAATGAAAATCCTTCGAGAACCCTTCAACGTCGAAGATACGCGAAAGGATAGATGAAATCGAAATGGATCAGACAAAAAAGAAAGTCGACTTCGAAGATGCGCAGTTCTATAGCGATTCGTTGTATATACCTATCGAGGATGATAAAACACCGTCCAAAGAAAACGAAGAAGTTACAATTCCACAGAGCCAGGGAGAGACCGCCCGAAAACCTGTAGCCAGTTCGACGCTAGTGAGTGCCATTAAGAGGAGAGAACAAAGTCCGAGCTCCCGAGAAATCCTCGAGCAAATAAAATTACTGAGTTTAGAAACGAAATCTCAGATCAGAGAGCAGTTTGACTACTTCGAAAGAAAAATCGATCGACTGCCGATCTCAAGAGATCCGATTCCGCAAACTACTCGGAGGGAGACATCAAACTTTCCAGTCGATTTCAGACCAGAGACGCCACCCCCGACGATTATGAGACACCTGAAAGACACAACGGTTCCTACATATTTGCCGAATCAGAGAGAACGAACACCGGTACGCAGATGCCGTGAAACTACGGGAAATCAAACATTCTCGAGAGTAGCGCCGTTGCAGAAAACATCGAGATTGTTCGACCCTTCGAGGATGCCGGCGTATACTGGACACAGAGACCATCGAACTCCAGAGGAATTCCTTAGGGAATTCGAGAGTTGTGTCGAGGACCTTGATCAAGATGACGAACAGTTGGGCAGAGTCTTCGGAAAGATGATGGACGTGAATAAGTTTCCTGGAGGAGCGGTTTATCGAGAAAATTGGGGATACCAACAAGCTCGAGATCACTTCGTGACCGTCTATTGGAATAAATCGAGAAAACAGGCGCAAGTGCAAGCCTTTCGTGATGGCCAGTATGATCCAAGGAAATACGATTCGGTGGCCGACTACGCGATACACATATACACCCGATTACTCGAGTGTGGCGAAGACATCCAGACGATATACGGGATCTTGGTGAAGAAGATACCGATGCCATATAGGGACCGAATACTCGAATCTGATGTCGCAAATCTGGTTGAATTCTCAACGAAACTCGAGTACTTACACAGTCTGTTCCACGAAGAGAATAGTGTGACTAAACAGGCAAAACAACAGCCAGTATTAAACATCGGTGATCAAAAATACGCAAATTCGTATACTCCCGATGAAGCTTCCCATCAGAGTCAGGGAAACTAAAGAAGGCGCCTATGGTCGGTCGCATAGGACGCCCCATCGAAAAATTCGATAAAAATAGACCGACAATGGTAATGAAGAACGAATTCGTAATACCAGAGTGGAAGACTTATCAAGTCTTCGGTGATACGACTATCTTGAGCTGGTTGAGAAACAGCGGTCTATCGAGCGCCCAAAATTTAAGTATCGATAAGACAGCGGGCTTCGAGAAAATAAATCGGTTGGGCCCTCTCCTAGAAGTTATACGAAGAGTTACGAAAGAAAATACCCGTATAATCATCGGCTTTGGAGAAGAATTCATCCTCAATTCAGATGCAGACGAGGACACGATCATCTCGAAACTTCGGTACCTCCTCGACGATTTACTCCGAAAACGTCGAGTGGAGAAAGTAATCGTCACGACGATCTTGCCAGATCCGATGAGGATGGACAATCAGTTCTACAGGTCTCGACTCCGGAGATTCAATAGCCGAATTTGGAACCTCAAGTCCGACTTCAAAGACGTATATATTCTCGATATCGAAAGAATCTTTACTCGAAAGTACGAGAACGAGAATAAGGATAAAGCAGTTATCCCCGGGGACGAAAGGTCCATTTACGCCGTCCCACGCCGCTATAATAAAGATGAGACACACCTAATCGATGAAAATCTAGCGTCTCTAATTGCAGACCACGTTGATCGAAAGGACAACGAAATAAGTCCCAACGTCAACCTGATTTCAGGATATGACGATCACGGCCAATGTGATGAAAACGAGCAATCGGGAACGGGCGACCCTCAGCAAACAGACGATGAGGATCCGTATGGAACATTCTGCTTCCACATCATGGACGACGTTGAATCAGATCCAGAAGAAGTTGATTCCGAGAATAATTTCGTCGATACAAGGCCGTGGTTTCCGCCCTTCATAATAAATAGTATTATGGGGAAGGCGAGAAACGTCTACAGAACGTACATCGATCAAGGTTCACCATATAGCTGGATAACCGAGAAATTCCTTCAGTTTTTGGAAAAACATAACCCAGATCTATATCTCATGCATGTGAACTGCCCGACACAGAAAGTCGGTTACGCTGTCGGAAAACCCGCTATACGAGTTTATGGATCGATAAACTTACGATTCATAATGGTCGATAAGCAAGGGGACGACATCGAAATGACGACGACGCTCCACATAAATAAGAGCCTCAATGCACCGATCATACTAGGTCGAGAATTCCTCTACGAACACGATGGAAGACCTAGTGTGAGGTATCGATTAGTCGATTTTGTAGATCCACGAGACAGATCAAAACGGATCGAGATACCGGGAGTCCAGTTTGGTGCCGTTGAACCTATTCTCAACATCGGACCAACGGACGAAACTCCATTCGAAATCGAAAATAAAATCGAGAAGATATTGAAGGAATTGGAGGTATCAAATAAGATAGCTCAAAGATTCGGTGACGTTTTGCGAGAAAACCACGAAGCCTTCGCTGAGAGGATCGGTAGATGCGCAGCGTACACTCACACCTTAAATATGTCCCCGGATACGAAGAAGATGGACGAGAAAGAGAGGGTAATTCCAAGGGCTTGGATCCCGAAAGTAAAAGAATTATTCGACGACTGGGAGAAACAAGGAATCATAAGCCCCGAATCGAGCGAATATTTCTCACCGATAACATATACGAAGAAAGAGAACGGTGATATTTGCCCTTGTCTCGATGCCCGGAAGATAAATCAGTATATGGGCACGAGAGGAGACACAGTCCCAGCGATCGAGACGATAAAGTTAAGTTTATCCGAAATGCGAGTCTTCACGAAGCTCGACGCAAGATGGGGATTCCTACAAATTCCCCTCGCTCCGGAATCCCGAAAATACATCGCCTTCCGATTCCAAGGGAAACCATACGTGTTAAATCGAATAATCTTTGGATTGAAGGACGCGATGCAGGCCTTCGTGGCCGCCATGAGAATTGTCCTGAGAGGTCTCGACCACTGTGTTACAGTATACGTCGACGATATTCTGGTACACTCACGAACACATAGCGAACATCTGGAACATATTCGTTTGGTCCTAGAGAGATTCGTAAAATATAATATGACACTCAAATTAGAAAAATGTTCGTGGTTTCGAGATACCGCTCGATATTTAGGGTTCGTCATTGATGCGGATGGAATACGGCCTGATCCAAAACGAGCAGAGGCAATCCACAACTTTAGAGCTCCGACGACGAAGAAGGAGGTTCAATCATTTCTCGGAGTCACAAATTATTATCGAGGGCACGTTCCGAGATATGGAGATATAATCGCTCCATTGTGTGGCCTGTTAAAAAACGATACTACATTTGAGTGGACAAATGATCACCAACAAGCATTCGAGAAAGTAAAATCAGAAATGGTCAAATGCTTGCTTCAGTCGCATCCGAATTGGAACCTTCCATTTTACGTAATTACGGACGCCTCTGACTTCGCCATTTCAGGGATAGTTGTCCAGTTCATCGATGATAACGAGGACGAAAAACCGAAGGTGCTGTCAATGGTAAGCAGACTATTAAAAAAGTCCGAGAAGAACTACCCTACATTCGAAAAAGAAATGTTAGCGATAATATATACAATGAAAAAGAATTTGTATATGCTTACCGATCACGAGGTTAGAATACGAACTGATTGTCGATGCCTACAGTATCTCATAGGCTTAAAAGACGACGTCTCACAAAGAGTAGCGCGGTGGAGAACGTTTCTCACTAGTTTCTCGATAACTGCCACCGAGTATATACCTGGCAGTAAAAACATTGCAGCAGACGCCCTGAGCAGGTATTGTTCCCCTCTCGAAGCTGTAGTCTATCGAAACGCTGATTTTCCGATCGTATTAATGTTGATTGATGATAACAACGCGATCACAATATCATCAATGATGAACAACATATCGAACCTGCAAAAGAAAAGCAGAGAGATTACGGGTCAGCTTGAAAGACGATCACCACGAGTTGAAAAGGAAAATAATATCATTTACTACGTTAATCGCGATGGGGATAAAAGAATATATGCCCCCGAGTCAACTCGTGAACTGCTGATCAAATTCTACCATGAAGAGTTCACCCATCCTGGATCTCGGAAAACACTTGAATTAGTGCGACGATTCTTCGACTGGCCGGGGTCAAAATACGAAATCGAACTATTCTGCTCGAGCTGCGAAACATGTAAGAAATCGAAAAATACAAATACGACACTTACAGGCCCCTTCTTATCAGTTTTCGCTGACAAGCCTGGTCAACTGTTGTCCGTCGATCTGTACGGTCCATTACCGTCAGGACGTGGAAACGTGAATCGAATCTTCGTTGTTATGGACGTTTTCTCTAAGTTTACGAAACTATACACGATAAACAAAGCTTCAGTTAATGTTTGTATCGATAGGATGAATCGTTTTATTGAAAAATACGGTAAACCTGAAACGATTCTATCCGATAACGGAAGCCAATTCACAACGAAGGACTGGATCGATCACTGGAAACAGTTAAAAATTCAGCCTAGATTCACATCGCCATATACACCATCATCGAACCCAGTCGAGACACGAATGAAAATCATCGGCGATGTCCTTCGAATAAAATGTCCAACGCAACACAGCAATTGGTACCAACACATAGGCGAGATCGAGCGTAGACTAAACCATATCGAACACGCCACTACAGGAATACCGCCGGCAACATTAATGGAAAGAGTAAAATTCGATTATGAGGGAAGACCATTACCATTAACCAACGAGGAGTACCAAATGTACCTGAAAAAAGCGATACAAAACACAAAGAAAACACTTGAAAAACGGAAGAAGAATAACGAAAATAAAAATCTCACCGATCTTAAGGTTGGAGACATGATTTATACGAAAAATCATACACTTTCCGATAAAGCCATCGGAGTATCGTCAAAACTCAACCCAAAATTCGTTGGCCCTTGCGAAATAATCGAGGTAAAGGGAAATGGAAGCTATCGAGTCCGCACGCCCGATGGAAAGATCCTCCAACGGAATATACGCGAGTTTAAACGATAATATCCATCTACAATGAAAAACAACGTTAAATTCGAAATAGAAACATCCTCAAAACAAATCCCAAGAATCAACGACGTAAATTAATCGAGATAAATGCAAGATAATTCGACTACAAAAGTAGGGTAATTCCACTTACGTCAACATAACACCCTTCGTCGCAAAGTTCAACAACCATGACATCGCGTCATTGACCGATCAACTCACCGATGATCATCAATTCATCGATGACATCGTGGTGGGGGGGGGGAGTGGTCAGGAATCATGACCAAACAACAACGTAGATCTCATAACAATGATCAATCAAACGAAAAACAAGTGAGCGTGTGAAATACCAGTTTCTTATTCGAAAATTAATGTGGTGCTCCTTTTTATTATTATTATTAATCGTTATTTTCATCATCAAACGAACATCGATAAGTAAGTACACCAACTCAAATTTCATAATAAAGCAATCAGATAGTTGACTCGTAAAGTAAAAGCCTTCTCATATTAATTTAATTTAGTCGAAATGGCCGAACAAAATTTGCCCGAATCGTCAATCGTGGCTGAAAGAGTCAAGGCCCGGTTCGTCAAAATCTCGGCCGAGAACGAGCAGTTCCTAAAGTCACTAACGGAACAGTTACGAATTGCGTCTCATAATCAGACGGTCACGTCAAAGGCGTTGATCGAAAGGGGAACCTTCCACGCAGCTACGGCGACAGCTATCGATGGCCAGGCTGAATTCCTCGATCGCGTCATCGCATCCGAGGATCACGAACGAGGTCAAATTCTACGTGGGATGGAGATCCTCGAAGAGATCGTGAAATCGCAAAACGACGAAATTGAAAAACTACGAGCGCGAGTGACAGAGCTAAATACCGAATTGAATAAGGTGAGCGTCCACAATGCTAGTCACTTTGCCAAAACTCTCCCAGCATGTAACATAACCCTCCCAAGACTGAAATCAAAAACCCCAGAAGGCCCAATTAAAATAACCCTACAAAAAAAAAGAGGGAAAGTTATCGATAAAACGAAAATCGACAACGGGGAACCTAAATGATAACACCACTGATACCCGCATGCCAAAGAAACAAAAAACCACCAAGAGCAATAAAATAAAAGAAAGGCTAGTAAAAACTGACCGGTTTCAGAGGGTACCGATCGTGATTACCGAAGATGGGGAGAAGCCTGGAGGCTCCGGATCGAGCAAAACCGTATCAATCATCGAACCCTTAGACGTCGAGAAAGGAATTGGTAAGAATCTATTGAATTATAAAATCCCAAAGAAATTAAGAGATTCTAAGGAGCTAACGGTATTTCCAGTCGAGAATCTCGAGAAAATAACAGCGGAACCGGAGCAAACAAAGGAAGTCGAGGAAGGGGAGGTGTACGATGACTCGGCTCCCCCGGTATCAATCGAGGAGTTTCCAAAGGAGCTTCTCGAACAAGTCGAATATTGTCCGGGCACTAGCGTTCCAATGATGTCGGTCAGGGAAATGAAGGCGATAATCCCAAAGGTGTTCTGCGTGGCCTTCATCCTCGAAAAAACAATATTCGCCGGAAAAGAAAAAATGCTCTGCTTCGATACGAGTTCGTCAGTCTCATATATGAACAAAAAGGTAATATCGGCTAGTCAACAACTATCGATGACTAGTCGAGTAATATGGTCCTGCGATTGGTCGACTCCGAAGACTATGGAGTCAAACGAAACGATAACGATGAACTTGATCAGTCGAACGGGGGTGGAGTTCGAAGAGAAGTTCTACCTGGTACGACACCCGAACCTCGACATCAACAGAATGGTCCTGGGAGCGACGTTCGCGAAGAAATACCTTAGGGCAGTTCGAGGTGAACCAATGCGAGGGGAGATTCTCCTGGTCAAGGACGATGAAACATTCCGTCACAGATATGAACTACCCCGAAGAGTTTTATAAATCGACACCGCTCTCTATCGAGCTATATCGTAAGTCTCGTTTATATGTAAATAGCTCATCAGTTATCTTCCGTTCATACAATTTATCGATTGTTATCCCGTTCTTGGGTTTTAATTAGTAGATTAGTATTTCTGTTGATCGTTGACTTCAGTTTTGTATCGAATCGACCATTGTCTCTCGTTCCTATTATTACTATTTAGACATAAGTTCGATTTTTTTTTTTTTTATTTCCTGTTTGTTTGTTAATCATCTTCATTACCTTTCTAACTACATGTATGTGATATATTTTGTTCCTTGGTCTTCTTTTTTCGAATGCATTTTCTTTTATTATCGAATATATCGTTTTTTTTTTCGTAATCTTGAGTATTTTTAATCATAGGACCAACCTTTCATGATATATTTTATTTCAGCTAAGCTACCAAATGTCCGAAGGCTGCGGGTGGTCCCTCGTTTCGAAATTTGGGGGGGGGGGAGTTGTGACATCTGAATTACTCGTAGCCTTCCCTTCACGTCACCATCAACTGTATTAATATTACGATAGGGAACGGCTCACGAACTCTTAAGTTTGTAATAGTGATAAGGTGAACCAGAGATACGCCGATTCCCCATCGGGAATAAATTCCCGAAATATAACAAACATAAAAACACGTCGACAGATGACTATTTAACGACATGGTGACGTGTAATAATAAGATATCGATCATCGGTGAACTATCTCTAATCTCTTTGACTGTTCACGTTTTAGGCTAATAAGTGAACAGTCAGTCTCGTTTTAGACGTGATCGTTTTTAGTCCGCCGTGAATACGAAATATTATTCACGGCAAATACAGCTCTTTATACGGCAGCAAGCCACCTATTTATTGTTTTCACCGATATTTTCGAATGTGAGTGCCAGTAGTAGAAATTAAATAACTCGCGATATTATTCTTTCGAACTCAAAACGAATAATCGATCGAGATTTGATGGTTCACCGAACTTCGAGAACCATGAGGCGATGTGAAGAATAACCTGCACGACCTGATTGTAGTTACCATAACTGTAAGTAATCTTTTCAATTGTAATAAAGTATACACTGTGATAATGGGTCGGCCAACTTATTTAATTCCACATATGTAAATTCGCCCGATATACTTCGTAGGCCTAGGGAGCTATCGCTGGTAGGCTGGTGGCCTAACTGTTTGAGCTGGTTTGTGGTTTCGACTCTACGATTGATCGAGACTTATTGATATACTTCGAATCGTGATATCATTCCCCATACTCGGGATGTACGTTCGTTTTCGGACGTCACAATACCATGATTTGACAATATTGAAAGATAAGCTATACCTAATTCAAGCAGGTTGAGTGATTTTTTCATATTCAAGCTAAATCATACAGAAAACTTTGTACAACTTGAAACACCCTTTTTTTTCAAAAATAACCGCAATATTTTTCTGATATTATTAATTACCATCGCAGTTATACCTGTCTTTGACAGGCAATGGCGTATGAATATCAAAATATTTTTAAAATTAAAATGAAAATGGAAAACTAATACAACACAACTCATAAGTGCAAAGTAAATATGACTTTTGTTCTCATCTGTAAGTACAAAACAATTCAATAGATCGAGAGAAAAGGTGCACGATTTATTTTGGTTGTTCCAAGGAAGGTTTGAAGTGATCATCAAAGTCTGCAGCCACTCAAGAAACAAAATTGTGATGTTTCACTGAAATTCATCTGTTACATTTTTTTCATTGGCAGTGCAACAAAAATGAATGAAAGACGATGAAAAAAACTGCATTCCCACTACCTCTCTCCTATGATTCATACATCTATCTCGTTCTATTTCATATTGCAGACCTTCTCCCATACAAGTATTTGGGACGTGGATACCAGAATTTATTATGTTTCAATTTTTTAAATCAACTATCTCCATTCAAAATGATGTAACTTTCTTCAAAAAATGCTTACATGTACGTACAATTACATTATCTTAAGAAAGAGCCCCTTTTAGTGACAGCACAGGTTGGGAGTAGAGGATTTTTATTAAAAATTCAGACCACCCCATCACATTTCCAAAGTGAAACCTCTGTTAGATATTATTTTTTTCATTTTCAAACCCCTCATTTATTAGGTACCAACGATGTACATATTGAACAATGAAATATTATAAGTCAAAATTGGTCCTGATTTTAAACACGGGGAATCAAAAAATGGGTCAAATGAAAATATTATCGTCAATTTTGAGCTTAGCCCCTCGAAAAACATTAGACATTTGAAGTATCTGTAAAATTTTGAAACCAGATAATTTATTACAATCTTCTTTGAAGAATGGAGTTTCATTATCTGACGTTTTTTCCCAATATCATCTTCCATTTCTGCTCGTGGCTTGTTTCTTTTGTTAACCTGCTATCGGAAATGGAATTTGATATAGTGATTTCTCCTTCTCTTGCAAACTTTTGGGCTAGCTCTAAGTTTTCAAGATAAGAATAAATCACTCCGTTTGGTACCTTCACTTTAGTAAGACCTGAAAATTTTCTTGTTGTAATTTTGCTTTTAACATTGTATAAAAAATTCACTTTGATGAAACTTCGTCGCTAATTCATCTTGTTTTTCGTATTTTGTTAATCCGTTATCCGTCTCGAAATACTTCGTCCAATTCTGCAATATGAATATTACTGTTTCTTGAAAAACAAAGGTACGTTTCTTCCGTTTCCGAATAAACCGGTATTTTTTGTTTACTCGTAATTATTTTGTTTAACAATATGTTCGGCTAACATGGTCACGTATGGTAGGAGAATTTGGTGGTTGAGGATGTAGGTTTTCAAAATGGGGTAAAGAGTTTCGAGAAAATAAGGGAAAAACGAGGAAAGAAAATGGTGTAATTTTCGATCTTTTTAGATTTCTTATTATGAAATAGCACACGAGTACGGCGAGAACAAACCTTGGGCTTATCCCTTCTGGTTTTTCTCCCCCACAGTGAATTTTGGAATATCTCACTGTGGGGAAATATTAATTTAATATTTAAAATTTCTGAATTATTTTCTCTTCAAAATTTCTTTCGGCATATTTCACTTCTATAAACGTAATATTTTCCTTAACAATATTAATAAGTCGACAAAATTTCTTACGTCTGCGCGACCCCCTTTTTGAGATATGGAGCATCAAAAAGTTACCAACTTCAAGTGTAGATATAGGCACTATAGATGTGTGATTTGAAGAGAAAACACGAGGGGAGAGTGAGGGAGAGAAAAGAGCCATTTTATGTGACGGAGTTTGTAGTTCTCGGCAATTTTTGGTCGTCCTAAGGCAAGTGTTCAGCCTTAGTGGAAGTCTGTAGCCTCACTGAGCGCAAATTCTCTACATTTCCCTTCAAAGTACATCCTCTACTTCCTCGTTGTTTGCAAACTGAAAAGGAAAAAGAGAAAAAGGAGAAACCTATAAGGAAAGCTCATTCTCTGTTTCTCCCTACGGCTCTCTCTTTCTCGTTGGGTCTTCCTCTTAGCAGGATTACGAGTCTCGAATCGAATTGGTGCGCGGAGGCGGAGCCCGCATAGGTGACAACTGGTAGGAGCGTATTTACAGATACGTGCCAAACGTGGTGATTGGTGACGAAATGAAAACATTACGCTGGTTGCAGCCGTAACTTGGCTAACTGGCCCAATTCAAAATAGCAGGACTGACCTACAGGTACGTGTACTCGCTTCCACCATCACACCGCATGTATGGCTACGTCGTGGGTACATACGGTCTACGCTTATCCATACAGGTACGAAGTAAGCTGCCGACTATTTTCTCGTTTCCCGGCAAAATCGCCGAAGATTGTAGTAGGTACGTACGGTCTATAGACGAGATTCAAGTTGGCTCACAGTCACGTGCCCGCTGCCCAGCCTATCCAAGTACTGGAACCGGGAACTGATCGCAGAGTACCTAAAACCAAATAGGCAATTGTGGGAAACGCTCGAGGAAGCATAAAAAAGGCGAAAGAAAACAATTTCTTGGCGATTCAAAGGTCGTCCCGCGTACGCAGTCGCACGATGGCAGGCTGTTTGTAGGCGCGTATCGATGCAAAAATTGTTGGCCCCAAACGGCGGGCCTCGGCCGTCGACGACGACAATCGCAACTCGCACACCAACCAACTGAACAAAGTTTGCAACTTTCAGTAATTAATGTAGGCACGCTTCGCGTTCGCGGGCCACCCCGATCCACCTACGAAGCCAACGCCCTTTGAGACGAGCACGTGTCACAAAAAGTGATTTGACGATTTGGTCGTAGGTGGCTATTGAAAAAGGATAGGTAGGCTACCAAAAGGATAAAAACTAATAAAAACGTTGCGCGTTTGCAAAATACGTGCGGTTAGACAGGCGGGTAGATGGGTACCCGCTACTCGTAGTGTAGCCTATAGGTGGTGGTACCTACCTACCTACCTACCTACCTACGTACGTACGTCTTAATGCCTACGGTCGGCACCTGTACCATACCATCGGTCCTTGCAATCGCTTCTACCGAACGTTGTTCGAACAAAATTACGTACTTAGGTGGCTAATCAATTTGTACGCGGGGTTAGACTACGACGCTGCAGCAAGAACCGCATAATACAAAGTTTTGGATTTCACGCACGTGTAAGGGTAACGGATATACCGCCGCGCCGCACCGTACAATTAATTGCGGCTAATGACGTCGTATTTTAACGCGCCGCCAAAATCTTGTAAACTTTCCCCCACATTTATAAACGTTTTTGACCTTCTTTTTTGACGGTCAACGCACCACCGATTATAATGCGAATAGGTGTACCTACACCTAATGTAGGCTGTATTGTATTGTATTTGCGACTTGGTCATTCGGCTTTTTATCTTTTTACACGGGAGCACCGTCAGTGCGCGTCGGGGTGCAGGTTAAATCTGCCACAATGAGCAGGCGCATCTTTTATTCCGCTTTTGATTATAATTTTCGAGAAAGACTCGTCATTTCGTTGCTTTCTCATCGCTAATTACGTAAATAGTTACGTAGAATATCCGCGTCGACGAGATTCAACGCCGAGTTTACACGACTCGGGAATTGCTCTCGCATACAGTCGCTCGCTTTTCAACCTGGGTGTGTAACGTACTGTTAATGGTACATTGTGTACCGAGGAGGGAATGTTGTTTTTTTTGTTGGTTTTTTTTTTTTTTGCTCAGCCTGAGTTTGCAAGATGCATCATTGATGAGCCGAAGACGAGGTTTGCATACGGGCGAGGCACAATAGTATATCACCTTTCGAGGCCTGAAATCTCACTTTCAGTTCTTGTTAAGTAAAGATACTACTTTTCATTCCGAATGCGAGAAAAAAATATTACGAGAGATGGAACATTCGAATAAATCAACGCTTTCGCACAGAAGTACAATGTTACGAGTAGGAGCGGCCTGTGAAGTAAAGTTGACCAATGTTTACAAATACAGTTTTGCAAATAACAATTTTCACCCCAAAAATCAGTGTAGCAAAACGGTGTTTTCCACGCATGAGAAATGAAAAAAAAACTTTAGCGCAACAAGCCTCGCTAGGAAGAGTAGTTTCCAAGAAAAAGAATTGAAAATTTTGATGGACACGTTAATTTATTGTTTGTAAGTTGATACGCGTCAATGGTATGTTACGATCGTACAAAATTCGTTAGCCGTTGATAAAATATCAGGCAAATGTGAAATTTAAAAGCATTATTTCTTGGAAAAATGAACAATTAATTAAGATGATAAAGTACCTACGGTAAATAATTTTGTAATTTCAAATAAAACCAAAAAAATATAATTAAATTATGAAATAAAAAACAGAAAACGTGAACGAGGTTAATTTTTGTAAAAAGAAAAGTTGAGGCAAATTAGAAGTAATTACATATTTTTGAAAAAAATTGAAACCGACGTGTAGGGACATAAAACATAATAGAACTAAAATGTTGAAAACAAGTTTTCCAGGTTTTACATTAGCTAGTAATTTTTTTTATACGCTTTTATTCTATTCACCCAATTTGTTGAAGTACACCGGATGACCAATTTCAGCGCTGCTTTCACGTGTTGCGACACAGGCACACATACACTTAAATCCGTTTTTATCAGTTGTTTTTTCAATTTTGGTTTGTTGATGTATCTGGAAAAAAGTGAGAAGTTTTATTTTCTCTTTCGCCGTTATTTTCTTCTTCAAATTATAAAAGCGTATTTTTTAAAAACTCGTTTTTGACCAAACTTATTACAAAGTGGAATTACAACTAACGCAGATGCTGGCGGAAATGCCATCCAAGTCGCATGTTATAAATATATAATGCAAGATTTTTGAATGAAGCAACGAAGATCCCTTCGTATTAAATATTTCCGTAATGCAATTTTTGGTAAATTTAACATGAATTTGACAGCCTGGAAATACACAGCGTTATTACATCTGTTTAAAACATTAGGGGGTTTTATTTGTTAAGAATGTTTAAATTCCTTAGATGTGCTGTCGAAAACTCTCCACTTTCCATTTTATTTCAGTTAATTTCAAATTAGGCTCGATGATAGGTACTTATGTAATCAACATTCATTTAAATATCATTTCTTGCGCAATTTAATTGGTGAGAACCAATCAGTATTGATTTTCATATTAATATCAAAAGGTATTTCTGACAGCGAGACTGCGTTAGTTGTAATTCCACTTCAGAAAAAAATTACTACCTTAAAACCCGGAAAATTTGTTTTCAACATTTTAGTTCTATTATGTTTTATGTCCCTACACCCAGTTGGTTTCATTTTTTTTTTCAAAAATTTAATTATTTGAATAATTTTTTACGAAGTCTAAAATAAAAATCTCCGGCAGTTTTTCACAATAAGAAGAATTTACTCAACAAGTGACAGATAATTGTCGATATTGTAATATTTGGACAAAACTGATTTGATTTTCAGCCTATTGTTTTTTATCAATTACGGCAATTTAAATTTATTTATTAGTCAACAACCAAATTCCAATCAGACACGAAGAAAACAAATTCAGAATTTAAAATTGATTTTAAATACTGTTAGATCTACTATATTGAACAATATTAATAGTAATAGTAACAATGATTCAACAAAAAGGCACATTAAAAAATGTGAAAATTTAAAATTTTCCCCCTTTTGGGGCTCATTGGGGGTTGAAGGATCGGTCAAATGGAGAAATGAACGTTAAATTCGGACTCGGTATCTTAATAAACATACTTGGTGATGTATCAAACAGTAAAATGTCAAGACTCAAAATTTTGCTAGCGGAATGTTTATACGTGCATAACTAATTAATATAATACCGAGAGAATGGTGTTATCTGAAATATTTATATAACCACAAGAAATACCGTATCCGACACTTTTGGGTGATCCAATGAGGATGCGTTATTCCGTTTTATTTGGAACTGGGGCTTGCGATTAGTCATCTTACTTTTTTAATGAAAAAAATTCCTAAATTTTGAATCTCATTTTTGGGTCATCCGTGGGGAATTTTTCGGAATTCTTTGGGCAGTACTCGCCATAAAAATACCAATTTTTTGAACCATCGTTCGTATTTTTATGACGAATATTGAAGGCTGCAGAGTGGCACAAAATTTATTAGATTTCCAAGAAAAGGGTCGAACACAATACCTCTTTTTGAGGCGGTCGGTAAAAATAAGTAGATTTTCTTAAAAAAAAAAACCTAATTAAAAAGAGGAAAAAAAAGCTTTACTGGAAATACCGTCCGCTCGATCCGTGCCAAAATTGGTAGCATGCTAAAATTTATTATAATAAATATTTGTTTCAAATTTCGTACGCATGGTCTTATATCCATCTATCCATCTATCATATATATATATATATATATATATATATATATATGAATTTGAGTTATTGGTGCCAACATTTTTTTGAAGTCACGAAACACGAAAAACGTATCCACCCCCTACCCTGGAGGCTAATACCGCACCAAGCGTAGTAAAGTACATTTTCGCCGATAGCCGATAGCTAGTGGAGGGTGCGCGTCTATGTTCGCGTCCCCTCAACTGGGGGGGGGGGAATAGGTGACAGGTCGAAGCGAATACTACACAAAAAGCGCACAAGCAGCGTCCATCTCATCGTAAGTTCGTAACACGTAGTATATTACCTAAGTACCTATAGGTGGGTCGGCACAGAGTGACATTTTTTATTACCATTTTTTTTTTTTTTTTTTTTTTTTGACTTTTGGGTACGTCCTACGTCAACAGTGATACGAAATTGTGCGGTGTAGAATTTTATGAAAAACAATTTTGTATTCGCTGGTTAAGCTGGTGCGCCGATCGAATTTGAAGAAAATAATTTCGGCGGATAAATATGGGACGAAAAATTGGAATAAAATGAAAGAAACACCGGAAATTCGAGAACGGAAAAGTTGCGGTCCGAGTCGTTGGAGGGCGCATCTTCACCCGAGGGCTGGTCGTATAAAAGAGGCTACAATCCCCGAAAGAGCGATGTTTTGCGACGTTGCGACGAAAAAAGAAAAAGAATACCTACGAGAAAATGGACGCGGGCAAATACGAAAAAGACGCGGGGTTGGATGAAAAGTACCCGGAACGATAAGTGGGCCCCTACCTACGTACAAATAAAATAAAAATAGGCATCTACACGTACGCCCTTTACCCGACGGCTGCCCACATAAACGTTCGCGTAGCAGCTGCCGATGAAGATTTGTGTTACGAACGTTCGAACGTTCGGTTGAATGTTCTTCTGTGGCTGCGGCGCAGGTGCATAGGCTCGCGAAAAAACTCCACCACATTTCTTTCACGTTGGTTCGATTTAACGGCAAACATTATTTTTGGGTTCACGTTGTTGCCACGTTTTACATTCGTCAGCCATGGTTTTCGCTTCGAAACGTAGCTACGTACAGCGGGTAGGTGGTATATCTACGCTTTTTCCACGAGAACTCGAAAAGCTGCGTTAGAAAAATGATGAAAATAATACGCGGAACGGAAGGACGACGTTGCGGCATCATTTAAAAAGCAAAAAACCAAGTTACAGCGAGTAAGCGTGCCTACGTGGAAATCGGTGCCGGGGCCGAAATGTTTCTTATTCGGGGCGAAACATCGATAAAGAGAGGGCACACCCGCGTCATTACAGCGACCGAACAGCCACCCCGGAGGCCTCAACCTCCTCCCTTCGATTGCCAGTCGGGGTTCAACCATCGGCTGGCTGGTTTTGCAACATAAATAAGTCGAAACGACAAAAATTTCACGACAGCGCATCGGCCGAGCAGCTGCCTCCGTACGGAATGTGCGTTTTCAAAAACCAACCAATTAAATGGTGCGACTGAAATGGGCAACAGGCTGGCTGGAACAGACCATCCCTAACGACGACTGCGTTATATTTCGTATCAGTTGACGGAAAATTAGGCATTTTTACAGCCCAAAATAAGAATTATTAGATCGGACGTAGGCTCGTCTCGAGCAGCATCCGGCCGATCGGCACCAAAATTGGCAGCAGGTTTTGGGTGAATTATGGTGGTAACCGTTTGTTCCAAATTTGGTAGGTAAATTATTGGGCGAAAATTAAGAATTTCGTATCCAAATTCGAAACAGAAATGGTCGTACCTACCGAATGTGCGGTGCGGTGCGGTGCGGTGCGGTGCGGTGCGGTGCGGTGCGGTGCGGCAGGCGCATAATATAAATTTCGATTAACAATGCGATAGGTAATGGCGAAAGTTTCCTGGGGGTAACCAACCAACCAACCAACCCAACCCCCATGTAGGTATTTGAGAAGGAGATTTTTATCGAAAAAGTTAGCTCCTTCGATAAGAGAGGATGAAGAAAAGAGAAGAGAAATGGCCGCCATTCGAAAACCAGTCGATCGATTTCGCTCAAATCGAATACGAAACCAGTCCTCGTCAGTTTCCAACTGCCATAAAAATTTCGAGCCAAAATATTTTAATTTACAGCAGCTATCGCGATCACGATAATTATAGTGGGTTTACAAAACTTTGAGAACCCGCTCCGAAAGTAGCGGCTGAATTTTAAAAATTTCAACACGAACGTGTAGCCCGTGAAAGCCGCTAACGCCACCCAAAGTTACATTGCCAGCCATAGGTCAAACAGCGAAGGCTCCACGGACTCCCAAAGAATGCCAAAACCAGCAAAATGTGGAAATATCACGATAATAAACGTACCACAAGTGGGCCGAAATTAATTCGTCGGTCAAAATTATTTCGTTAAATTATTTCGCCCATATTTTGACTTATATTCGACGAAGGTGCGCCACACTATCCACACGGCCACACCGAGACACGTAACAAAAAAATTCGTAGCCTCCTCGCTTCCTCCGAACCAAATAATTCTACATTGTTGGGTACTTAAATGCCAACAAAAATCCGGAGTCGGCACGAGCGAAAGCACGACAAAGCGGCGCCCCCGGGGGCTCGTATAATATTCGGAAACTAACTGCTCACTCCGAGTGAGGCAGGTAGTTCCAGGAGTAGTTGGGTAGTTACTTTTGTAATAAGTATAGAATATCTCTCTATTAGAGTACGTCTCTCTCTGTCGCTCATCTTTCTTTTCTCTCGCTCGTGTCAATAAATAATTATACGCTCGTATATGGCGGGCATATTTTTGGCAAAGGTTTTTGGGCAAATGTTTTCATCGCGAAGGAGATTGGTGCGTATGTTTTTATCATTTATAGATTTTTATTTAACGTGACAATTTTACCCCTAACCATCTTTTTCTTCTTTTTTTTTTTTTCTCTCGTCTCACTTAATCACCCACAATACAAGAAAGAAAATTATAGTAAAAGCAATTTAACCCCTTCTAATCACTCGCTTTATGAAAAAAATTATATCTCGTTTGGAAATCAAACCGAACACCTCCCACATGGCAAGCACATACACTGAGACTACACACGTACGCTGCAGCAGCTGACGCTAGATAACGAATCATTCGTGATATACCTACTATTTCGGCTGATCTCTCTCTTCATCCTGCTCTCTTTCTCTCTTTCTCTCTTTCTCTCCGACACATTCTCTCACTCTATATTTCCCTTTGTCTCTCTAACAAGTTAAATAATTGTTTTGCTATCTATAAAATGTATACATCTAATTTTTCTCACAATACAGAAGGAAGGTACAGCAGATACAAGTGTTGATTTTAAACTTTGTAACTTTTTGCAGCCCCATATCTGAAGAAGGCGGCAATACGGAGCCATAAAATTACGTAGGTGTACTTACACGTCAGCGAGTGGAATACGTTTTTATGAAAAAAATTCTTAAAACTTTTTGGGAATGAGGCGAGTCAAACTCCAAAACTTGGTCCCCAGGAGAGATACGGACCTCGGACTTGGCTTAAAACCTTCTTTAGGACAACACAAATAAATCATGAAAATTTCAGCTCGATCGATGGGGCGGTTCTGAAGTGATGGACATACCGACAGACAAACATTCGCATTTATATAAAGTAGGTTTCCTACGGATTTTATTATATAATTATATATCGTTTAGCGAAGAATTTGAATAACCTAAACATATATTCGTAACCTACGATTCAGGATCGGCACTTTTCCACACGTTCCGCCATTGCATCGAATGCGGATAGTTGAAATGCGATTCTATTCTCCCCCTAATAAGGAATCCTGCAAACTGAGCCTGCATTAGGCATACGGAAACGTTCGGCAGAGGCGAAAAAATCGTCGATAAAGAAACTGCCAAAACGTGAAAAAGACAGGGACAAGAAAAGAAAAAAACTGTAGCGCAGCGAGTGTGGCTAAAAAAAAGTACGTTTTCGAGAGGAAGAATTACGAATTACGAATTACGAATTACGAATTACGAATTTTGATGGTCACATTAATCGTCCGTTAAGTTTACACGCGTTAATGGTACGTTACGATTGTGTGAAATGCGTTCGCTGCTGACGAAATACCCATTAGAGAACGTGAAATATAAAAGCATCGTTTCTTGAAAAAATGAAAACTAAATTTTAAGACCATAAAGTACGGTACATCGTCGTATCGTTTAAAATATAATAAAGTTACGAAATAAAAAAGAAGAAAAGGCGGGCGTGCGGTTAATTTTTGTAAAAAGAAAAGTTTACGCAAATTTGAGAAAAGAGGAAAAAAAGCTTTACCGGAAGTACCGTCCGGTCGATCCGCACCAAAACCAATGGCTTTGATCGTTGGATTAGTGCGAATGTTCGTACCAAATACCGTGGGAACGACGAGAAATTAATTCACTTATACTTATACCTATTTATCAATGCCCATCCTATATATATATATATATATATATATATATATATATATATATAATTATATACGAATTTGAGTTATCGGTGTCAAAATTTTGGCGAGCTCGTGAAACGACGCAAAACGTAGCCACCCCGAACCGTGGGCCTTAATACCGCACCCGGCGTAATAAGTGGATTTTCTAAAGAAAACCTACTTAAAAAGCAGAACAACGATCGAAGATGGAGCACAAGGAGGACGTACTGGCGGTTCAACAGCTAAAAGAGAAGCCGAGGTCAGTGGCTGGGCCGGCCCACCCGACATTCGTTATGCTGCGTGCGTGCGTGCGTGCGTGCGTCTGTCTGTCTGTCTGTCCGTCTGTCCGTCTGTCCGTCCACCCGTCCGTTATGGGCGAACGGCTGTTCGTAGTCGGCACATAATATCGCAGGGTGAATACTGAAAAGGATTGCTGGCTAAATAATATTACGCGATTAGTCCGCGACGTCCAGGAAGTGATATTAAGAATATCTGATAATGCAGTACGAAGGTAGGTGGTGTACCTGCGTATTTATAGGCGAATTGACGGCCATCCAGTTCGATCTTCGTGGGGCAGAACAAAATGGCGGCGGTGGGCGGGTTTCGCCGTTTCAACCCCTCACGACCCGAAAAAATAAAATAAAATAAAATAAAGCAAAATTAGTATCGAGTAATCTCGGGTATTATTTTTAATTTTGAATAATGCGACACAACAGGTCCGCAGCTGCAATTCGCAACGACCGCCGCGTTTATTTTCAGAAAAACCTCGTCGTTTACTATTTTGAAAAATGTACATAAAACTTTTAATTTTTAAATTGACTCGTTCAGTTTTCATTTTGAAACTTTTTTCAATAATTTATCTTACGAGGAGGGAGGGGGCGTTCATATCTGAGAAGGAAATGTTTTAAAAAAATCTCAAGGTGTGACTTTCAGCGAGTTGGTGAAATAAAATAAAATAAAAGTTAGAATTTAGGCTTAGGTAGAAAAAAAAAAACCCAAAAAAAACCCAAAAAAAACCGCTCTTTGAGAAAATGGTGCGGCTGGCCGCGGCCGGCTGACCGAATGAATAGGCGCGATCGCACAGTTTTAGAAAACAGTCGACGACATAAAGGATTATGACGTGTGCGCGTAATTATACCTACCTATAATTAGACGGAAAACACAGGTCGACACAAGAACGTAATCGGCGTCCGTCTTCCCCGACCGAAGAAGGGGTGTTTTTTTTGTTGTTGTATTTTTGTACTTTTTTTTTCTTAAATTTCAAAGGCTTCGACTAGCCCAGCCGAACGGATACGAATCTCGCGATGAAACTGAATCAGCTCCATTATACGCACAGCTATTACGGTTTTTCAACACGCATTCTGCAAGACGGCTTTTGCACCGCGCCAAAATTTACGGCTCGACAATATGCAACCGTCGCAGCAGCACGCCTGCGGCCACCCGCCTGCGGCCACCCGCCTGCACCTTAAAACAGCGGCTGCTCATTGTTTTTGAGAAAGTCGCATTTTACCGCAGCCCACCGTCTCTATCCGCGGTCCGGATTTAAGACCGAACGCGGTAAATAGCGCCGCGAACGTCCTCTGAAACGGTCATCGTGCAGCTAAGAGTCGCATTTGCTGGCCGACTGAAAAGGCGATCGACACGACGCACACAGCTATACCTTAATTTGATTTTGGCTCACCCACATTAATTAATATACCGAAGACGATTATACTTTGTTTCGCCTAAATTCGATGAAAAATTTATAATGGCCAGTAAGCAGGTGTAATATAAATGTGAAGAAAAAAATCGCGCTCAAGGGTGTCGGCGAATTAGAACATTTAATGCGGTACACATTTCATAAATTCGTTAATGAAAATTGAAGTTTGAAAAAATGATAACGCAATATAAATGAAACGCGTATCGATATACGGATCAACACCAATTCCTTCGTACTCTTACGATAAAACGTTACATATCGATATTAATTTAATCGATATTCCCTCGTTTCGACTAGTGGGGAAATTGCGATCGGCTGCAGCGCCCTTTTTTAATGAAAATTTAGCCGAAATAATTTTTTTCTCGAATTTATGCTCCGAATTCGGCGCAGTGAAAGTAGAAACGTGTACCGCATTAAAAACCGTTATTATCTACTGTGGGGATTAGACCATCACTCGTATGAGGAAATAGGCTCGGCCTATCAACGACAGTCACCACCTTCGGTGATAATTATTCGTGCCTTGCACGTTAAACCACAATACAAATGTATGTTCGTTTGTACTTGTCTATATTTGCAAATAGACAAGTTACAAATCTCGGACCGTGACGAATCGATAGATAATTATCTCGGCGATGTCACGAACCGATACGAAGATGCATTCTCCGTACTTTGTTGCCATAGCAACCACAAAGTACGAATAAATTATCTACACTATACTTATGTAAATATTACATAAGTGTGTATGTGTGCGTGTAGGGAGCCGGCTATATAAGACGAAAAAATCATAGACAAAATCGCCAGTGTTTGCCGAGGTCTTGGCTCCCTCATACCTTTTTGGTATATTGGCATTAAACACGCAAATTGTTCTGTTGAACACCTTCTTTGTTGGTTTTACTTTCCACGACGTAAGGTATTCCACAGTGGTGACCTCGACGTGATTTTTTGGCCACGTCGTGGTGTCTTTTGGCGCCGTGCGCTTATACTAAAGTGGCGCGGTGCGCTGGCGAGTAACTCGCTTTCCAATTAAAGTAAAAATAAAATTTTTTTTAACCAAGAAATTTTATTTTTACCAAAGACACCAGGAGCACTCGAAGGTGTCTGCTAAGTGGGAACTTATACCCCCCTTCTAGAGTATAATTACCAGAAGGAATAACAGCAGACCCTGGAAGGACATAGTTGGCCTCATCCACCAACTCCTCCACCTTCGACACACCAAAGAGAATTCGAAGACCTCAACCTCTCAGAAAATAAGAAGAGGAATAGACGTCCAGAACTTGAACGTCTAGGTGTGACAATTGACCAAAACGAATTGTCCACCAAATCTCTGAGGAGTAGAAACATACCAACTCCTCCAACAGATCAGCAAACACGATCTGCCCCAACTTTTGGCGAAGCATCTAGAACTTCCGAGACTACTAGCCAACAAGGTTCAATGGCACAACCAACCGAAAACCCACCCACGATGTCAGCAACCGGATCCTCACAGCAAGTGCTAACACCCGAAATAATAGCCCAAGTTATTCAGCTATTAAACACACGTACAGAGCAGAATCCGGCATTCTATAGACGGAGGATTGATATTCCAGAATTCCTCCCAAATGAAGTCGATGTCTGGCTGACCCTTCTCGAAGGAAGATTTAAAACCGAGAATATACAAGCCGACCAACGATATATACATATTTGTGGAGGCATGCCCCCACAAATAATAAGAGGAATTCCGAATATCATGGATTGCCCTCCGGCAGAAACCGATAAATACGCATGGTTCTGCAAACAAGTAAGAAACGTATTTGGGAAATCAAAAAATGAAATTATAGATGAAATAATGGGTGGAATGAAGATAGGGGACGATAAACCCTCAATCTTCATGGCTAAATTACGAAAAAAGGCTGACCACATAGTAGCCCCTTCGGTAATCGGAAACCAATTCTGTAAGCAACTTCCTCAACATGTTGTACAGGCATTGGCAGCAGTAGGATCAACAATAATCAATGAATCCGCTGACCTAGATTACATAGCCAAAAGCGCTGATAATGCACTACAATACTCGAAGAATTCACCTTCAATTAGTGCAGTATCAGTAGAGAATGGAGAGATTGCACAGCTGAGAGCACAAATAGCCCAGCTCACTTCACAAGTGCAAAACAACAACAATAAAAACAGAAATAATAACCAGCGAAATAACCGGTCTAGAAGCAGACCCGATAAGAAGAGACAAAGCCGGTCAAGAGAATGAAGAACCGGAAATTCTCGCAGGGGGCAGAGTCCAACTCCCCCAAAAAATAAAAAATCTTCATCCAACTCTCCTTCTCGAAAATGGGATGAAAAGAACTGCTTCTACCATAATAGATTTGGCGAGGCCTCTACCAAATGCAACAACAAATGCCAATGGTGGGGCAAAACTTATAAATCTGATCCGTCAAACTAAAACGAGGGGCCATCTACGCGGCCGAAGACCCCTCGGAAAATTACTCATGCCGCCTGTTCCTAAAGGACAGGACAAGTAGGAGAAAGTATCTAATAGACTCAGGCGCTGACCTAAGCATATTGCCAGTAAATAAGAAACATAAGATACACACTCCGAAATACAATCTCCGTACTGTGAACGGTCAAAACCTTCCAGCATACGGACTTGAAACTATCAAAGTCGACATTGGATTGCGAAGAGACATGACTTGGTCTTTTACAATTGCGGACGTTCCAAACCCGATCCTGGGTGCTGATTTCCTAGCACATTACGGCCTAATCATCGATCTAAAAAATGGAAAATTGATCGACAATGAAACAAAACTTTGTGTGGAAGGCAAAACACTAGTGTCTCAACTGGACACAGCCATCTCCAGTTGTAGTAAAGTCGACGAACGATTCTTACGGATCCTGTCAGACTATTCTGGAGTCACTCAACCATCAATTCGCAGGCACCCTACCTATAAACATGATACAGTTCATTATATAGAAACAAAAGGGCCGCCATGTCATGCTAGAGCAAGACGGCTTCTGCCAGATAAGCTCAAAGCAGCCAAGGAATACTATGACCGAATAATAAAAGAAGGTATTTGCAGACCTTCAAACAGTTCATGGAGTTCCCCAATCCACATGACTAAAAAAGCAAGTGGAGAATGGCGAATTGTTGGTGACTACAGAGCCTTAAATGCCAAAACAGTTCCAGATCGTTACCCAGTTCCAAACATAATGGACTTCAATGCAAACATGAAGGGTAAAACGATGTACTCTAAAATAGATATAAACTGGGCATTCCACCAAATACCAATGGCCGAACAGGACATTCCAAAAACGGCACTCATAACGCCCTTTGGACTATTCGAATACCTTCGAATGCCTTTTGGACTCCGCAATTCAGCTCAAACTTTCCAAAGATTCATCAATGGACTGTTTCGGGACTTGCCATTTGCATATGCATACTTGGATGACATTTGCATATGCTCAGAAGGCGGTGAGCAACAGCACGAGAAAAATGTGAGAGCCGTTATACAACGTATACACGCTGCCGGCCTTACTATCAATGTAGGAAAAAGCTTATACGCACAAACCGAAATTGACTTTCTCGGCTACAAAGTCTCAACCGAAGGCATAGCCCCTCTAAAGACCAAGGTCGAGCCAATATTAAATTTTCCAAAACCCTCAAACGTAGCAGAACTAAGACGCTTCTTAGGGATGGTAAATTTTTATAGACGCTGCATGAAAAACGCAGCAGCTGAACAAAGTAAGCTGTTTGCTTTAATAAAAACATCAAAGAAAAGAGATAAAACTCCACTCGAATGGAATGAAGAAGCTGAAAAAGCATTTGAAAACATAAAAAACTCACTGGCTAATGCAGCTCTCTTGGCTCACCCAGACGAAAGTCTACCATTATGTGTCGCTTCCGATGCCTCCGACTTTGCAATTGGTGCAACACTGTACCAAAAGGAAAATGACCAAAAATACCCGCTCGCTTTCTTCTCTAGAAAGCTATCAAAAACAGAAAAAAAATTACAGTACTTACGATAGGGAATTACTGGCAATCTTCGCTGCACTGAAGCATTTCAGGCACCAATTAGAGGGTAGATGCTTTACTGTGTATACAGATCATAAACCCCTAACACATGCCTTCACGCAGAAAGCAGAGCCAGCATCACCGAGAAGAGCACGACAGTTAGACTACATAGGTCAACTAACTACTGACATCCAGTATATAAGTGGAGAACTTAACACTCCAGCTGATGCACTCAGTAGAATCGAAGCTATCTCGGCCCCTGCCCAATTACCTTATGCTGAAATAGCTAAAGAACAGCTTAAGGATGCAGAATTGCAAGAGTTGCTGTTAAACGAAGACACATCTCTTAAATTGCGGCAACGAAAAATTCCCGGTACTGACGTCTTACTAACATGTGACATCAGTACAGGCAAGAATAGGCCATTCTTGCCGAAAAAATATCGCAAATTGGCATTTAACAGTGTGCACAATTTATCACACTCTGGCCCCAAAAGTACTGCTAATCTGGTATCATCAAGATTTGTATGGCCTCGACTCAAGTCTGACTGCAATAATTGGGCTCGCACTTGCCTGAATTGCCAAGAGTCCAAGGTAGGAAGACATACTCGATCTCCACTCAAATCTTTTAAACAAACAGAGCGGTTCAAAACAATCCACATTGATTTGGTGGGCCCATTGCCCCCTTCACAAGGACACAGATATCTCCTCACTATGATTGACAGAGCAACTCGATGGCCCGAGGCAATCCCATTATATGAAATGACAGCACCAACCATAGCTGCCAAACTATATGAAAACTGGATTGCCCGATATGGCGTACCTGAAGTCATAGTAACAGACCAGGGTCGCCAATTTGAAAGCTCACTCTTCCAAGAGTTATCAAAAAAGCTAGGTATCCAACATAACCATACCACAGCTTACCATCCTCAAGCAAACGGAAAAGTTGAGAGATGGCATAGAGCTTTAAAAGCCTCAATAATGGCTCATGACACAAAAAGATGGGTGGATGTACTTCCAACCATCCTTTTAGGCCTACGATCAGCTCTCCAATCAGACACAGGACATTCTGCAGCACAGTTAGCGTTTGGCGAAGAGCTACGCCTACCAGGGGACTTTTTCACAAATCCGACAGAAACTAGCCCCGAAATCTTAGTTCAGAACATACGAACTGATGCCAATAAATTCCTAACACAGGCAGCTCGCCATGGCCAGCCAAAGATCTATGTCTCGAAACATTTGGCCACTACTTCACACGTATTTGTCAGAGACGAAAAAATAAGATCTTCACTGGAAAAACCCTACGCCGGTCCTTATAAAGTGATATCACGTGACAACAAAAATTTTGTGATATCCATAGCAGGTGAAAACAAAACAATATCAATCGATAGATTGAAACCTGCATATTTGGTAACAGACGACAGAAAAATAATAGGGAAAATAAAAGGAAACACAAAGACCAATTCCTCCGAAATCACTAAAATACAAATAGTACAGGAAGAACCAGCCGAAACACCAAAAGAAACAAATAAATTAACAAAACAGAAAAAGACAGTAAAATTCTCAGACGACATTGTCACAATAAAATACGACCCTACGGACCCAATAAACCCTCGTAAAAGAGGCAGGCCCCTAGGAAGTAAAAAAGCAAAAAACCAGCTTCCAAAACGAAGATCTGAGCGACTAGCGCAAAGAAAATAAAAATAGTTCGAAAAATTAATATGACACACAAAAATAAAAACCCGCTAAAAAACGACGACTGTGGAATCCCTCGATAAGAAAAAGTGCGTGAACAATAAAACAACGACAGGTATCAACAAACCCACGTGCGCCCGATGACAACAAAAACATCGCAACGTGTATCTGTTGTCAAACAATACAAAAAGAATAAAAACATACATCTTATTGATGACGTCAGAAGCGGAGATGAATTTCTATTCATCTCGAATTACCTATAGCTTCAAAATGTTCAAACACGCCTAACTTTGCAGAAAATGAACAAAATTTTTCGGGAAAAGCTGCAAACGATAGAGAATTTTTACATCTATCCCCTCCACGGACGTACTCGCTCAAATAAAGACAACGTTTCAACGTAACGGACGAAATCAAAACTCACCAAGTCCTCATTCGCTTTTTCTACTGTCGCCTCGACTGTCGAACTTTGCTTCTTTAATTTTTCTTTTGTAAAAAATCCTTTCCTTTTTCTAATATGTCGTCTACGAACCAGCAACAATTGTCCGCCGATTTTGATCCACAAATTCCCTCATGTTCTAGAGATAATGTTGCGCGTATCAATAATATGCAGCAACAGTGTCTCATAGAACATGAAAAAGAATTGGCCAAAATCGAAGAAGAATTGTTAATGGACACGGACCTGTCCCCGGTAGAAAAGATCGTCGAACACATGACGAAAAAGCTACCACCCCTAATCTCGCCTCCCAAAACGCCTGTTAAAGAGTTACCATCTTTGGCAACCCCAAAGATGGCGACCCCGAAACCAGCAATAAGGGAAAGAGCGAAATTTCTGTTCGCCAATGAGGACCCTGCTTTTCATGCAACTCCTCCCCCGGCCCCGAAACCTATCCGCAGCCAGCAGTTTATGGCAAACCCCAAATCAAATTTGCCACTGCTGACCACTACCGGACATTTCAATCCTCGCCCCTCCCTTCCTGTCCGCAACCATCCTTACCGTCGTCCCCAATATCGACCACCGAGACAACGAGGACAGAGGAGTAGGGACAACTTCCTCCGGCGACAATCCCAACGTATGGAGTCCTACGAATGCGTTGGGGCAGCTGTCGGAAGTGCCCTTGCCAAATGGGAGAGGGAGCAAAAACATCGTTAAAAACCTCTAATCCCCCAGACATGCGATTAATCGTTTTTACGGCGCAAAAACTGGGGGGGAGTAGCTGTGGGGATTAGACCATCACTCGTATGAGGAAATAGGCTCGGCCTATCGACGACAGTCATCACCTTCGGTGATAATTATTCGTGCCTTGCACGTTAAACCACAATACAAATGTATGTTCGTTTGTACTTGTCTATATTTGCAAATAGACAAGTTACAAATCTCGGACCGTGACGAATCGATAGATAATTATCTCGGCGATGTCACGAACCGATACGAAGATGCATTCTCCATACTTTACCGTTGCCATAGCAACCACAAAGTACAAATAAATTATCTACACTATACTTATGTAAATATTACATAAGTGTGTATGTGTGCGTGTAGGGAGCCGGCTATATAAGACGAAAAAATCATAGACAAAATCGCCAGTGTTTGCCGAGGTCTTGGCTCCCTCATACCTTTTTGGTATATTGGCATTAAACACGCAAATTGTTCTGTTGAACACCTTCTTTGTTGGTTTTACTTTCCACGACGTAAGGTATTCTACATCTACTACTCGAAATACGTTAATTTCAGCCCCCAAGTTGCGTACGCAATTAAACGCATTTTCCTGTAAAGGTCACCGATTGACCGTTTCAACGCATTTCCGCCACACGTCCACCACTTTGATCTTAAATCGCGATTTAATCGAAAAGAAGGATGGAACGCGCTGGTAGCTGTATCTTCCAAGCTATAATTGTGCGCGTGCGCGTGCGCGTGTTCGCGCGCAACCAAGGACCAATCGAATTCGAAATATATTACCTATAGATGCTTCCTATATACTATGGAACGCAAAGGCTACCCTATGACAGGCGAACGGATAGGTATTAAGTACGCGCTAATCGGATTATTATTATTATTATTATTAGCTATTATTATTAGCTATTATTTATTTATTTATTTTTGAGAGACGACGAAGAGGGTTCGCAAATTTTATTTTAGACACGGAAAGAATTTCGTACAGTGCCGAGGCTTCGAAACCACGACCAAGCTAACTTAATAATTTATTATTAGTTCGGTGCCAATTTTCAAGCCTTTGGTCGTTGTGCAGCGACGAAAAATACAAATTTCGAATCCCCAGCGACGGGTTCGAGTTGGAGAACAGGCGTGGCCAACGCCAACTCGATGCTGGTCGATACTCCGTAGGCTCATCGCACCTTCGCGCCAAAATTTACGCGCACAAAACAGCGCTAAATTTTTTAATCGCTTCGACACGAGCGAATTTCGTCCGAGTTCTCGCATCGAGTGCCGTTTATCGTTGTCCTCATCGTTTTGCAACCATTTGCCATGCCGACTGGAAGAGACGACGTATGTATAAAAAATTTATTATTAGCGCGTCCGCATCATAATTGGGCTACACGCAGACACGCAGACACGCAGACACGCAGACACGCAGACACGCACCCAAAGGTACGAACGCACGCGTGAGATTCGAAGAGGCTATTCGACGCGATGACGAGACGAAAGTATTTCGATTTTCGACCACGCGCCGTCCCTCCCCAAGATTAGCACTGAGGTGCAAACGCGCAAAACCGAACCCAGCGCAGACGAAAAATACGTTTGCCAATATAGAGAGAGGGAGAGGTACGGCTGTTCCACGGTGCCAGTTGGCACGCATAAATCGAACGCGTTGCTGCAACCGCGTGAGCAGCTGCTCTGTAACTCGGCTACGCAGCTAATAAACGTACCCATTACCGCAGGCACTTACTTAGCTGCTTATTTATTACAGCTCGATTGCCATTAATTAACCACACTACGAATTAACGTATAGTAATTCGGAATATAATTTTCAAAATTTTCCTCCGTGGTATCGGTACGTACGTAACTTACGTACGTCCGTATGTAGGTGTACCTGTAGGTAGGTACCTTTAAATTTAGCTATCCCTAAATACGTACCTACGTTTAATTATTTCTCAAAAACGAACCTCCGTACGCCGCATATTATATCCGAAAGTAATAAACCAAAAAAAAAGAAAAAAAAAAGAAAGAAAAATGAAAAAAACAAAATCGTAACGCACGGATAAGAGAACCGCGTCCGCGATCCTATACGCGTATGATTATAATAAGGGCGGATCGTAGGGCTGCTATAGCCGTCGCTCGAAATTATCACGCGTCCATTTTGAAACGGAGAAGACACCTCAGCTATTTGATCGGATGAACAGAAGTTGGAACGATAGGTAATAAAGTGTGGTCGAAAAGTTTTTATTCGAGTAAAATGTAAATACATCCGGAATTTGAATTTGCGAGGCAACGTCATCGACGTTGGTGTTGGTGAATATACGTACGTACTTCGTAAACGCCATTTTAATTTAAAGCTTCGAATCGAATTACAGGTAGAACTGAAACTAGAATAACGTTCTACGGATTCGAGTCGTTTTTGAAACATACGCTCGGTCGCAGCGAAGCACCCCGATTCCTTCCAGTCTCCCTTTTTTTCCATTTATAGTGCAGCCCCAATTCTCGTTCCCTCCAATTTTCAGCGACGCGTTCTCGTCGCCACTTATTTACGAATTGCTTGCACGAAGATTATAAAATTCGGTCGCATCGAAAAATATCGAATCGTCGGCGAACGCGAGTGAAGTCCGATACGCGGTACCCCCTTCCACCTCAATCGCCGAGTTGACCGAATAATAAATTGGCAAAACAATTTCCGTATTTTACGAGAACAAATTCGACGAAAATAAAATGACAGACGCCTAAAATGCGGTAAAGTAGGCAGCCGCTAGGCTGCCACGTCGGCTATACGGGGGCGCGTTTGAAAAATAGGCGACAGGCCGCCGTCAGGCCAGACAGTCCGATTCTGCGTTAAGCAAAAGGTCGTCGAAAAAAGAACAAACGAACAAACGAACAAAACAAACGAAACGGCCGTAGCCAATACGAAATGATAATATTTATAGCCTACCCGCGTGAAACGGGAATGGAGACGCACAAAGTGCGTACCCAACGTAGCGTTTTCACCGGCAAATTTCGATTTCATAGGAGAAAACACTCGGGCGTGTTTTTAGGCACGACAAAAGAACGCATTTGAATATACGAATACCTGGCGTTCATTCGCCACTGCAAAAGCGACGCCAACATACACCTCGAATCGTAGGTAGGTTACCTTTATAATAACGTATAACATTGCTATTAGGCTAGGTACCTTACCTGCTTACGTTTCGTGTACGTTTTGCCCATTTTTATTCTCCATCATTTTCCATTTATGTCGTTCCATATTTTTTTTATTTTTTTTTTGAAATCATTTAAACGCGCTAATTTTGCCACTAGGAACGTGTGTATAAGTACTCGATGATTTTTCCTAAATTTCGGTTCTCTGTGATACTGATTAACGGTTCGATGGCACGTACACGGTCTTACCTTATCACACGCGCCACACAGCCGAACCAAACTTGCATTCGCTATATTGATAAACAACTGAAAAATCAGTATTCATCTTTTTCTAGCCGCCACTGCCAAGTTTGATTACGATAGGAATTATTCGTCAACGTTGCGGTACACCCTCGTAACTTTGTGTTGTGAAAATTTCGTGACAACTGAACCGTGTAGGTAATCGGTCGAACGAAAAAACGACAGAGATTATCAGTAGGTAACGAGGTCTTCGATACGTGATTGAGTATACCTATAGGCGGCTACTTACGTTCTACGATTGAGGAGAAGAACGATGTCGGTTTTAAAAAAATCAAATTCGAAAATTCAGGCAGAAAAGGCGCCGACGTTCAACACCGTCGGTCCGCGTACTTGGAAAGGAAAATGGCTGACAATTTTATTACGGTTTGTAATACCTACGATGCTTTTAGGCCCGTATTCGCGAAGGTCATTCATTTTAACCCGCGTTCGCTTAAACTTCACTTAAAAATGACTTTTGGCACAGTTTTGTATTTAAGAGTGTGGTAACATTTTATTTTTACGTTGGAACTAACTCTCGTAGGAGATTTACGTCGAGGGAGGGTAGACCGACATTTGCGAGTAGGTACGCGTCTCATTTTACTCGGTACTGCGATTTTAAAATACGTTATATACGAATACCGCGGCTGCCAACCTTCCGCAACCAAAAGTACCTATCTACCGGTCTATTTATTTCGCAAGAAGCCAAAGCCGAAAAACAAATAAAATAAAAGCTTATCTTTTGAAAATACGTTTTTAACCTACTAAACTTATTTTTGTACTTGGGACACGATCTGAAAATATTCTGATCCGGTAATTCGCCGCCGGGTGTACGTACCTACCGACCCGCCCATTCGATGCCGGATGAATGTTCGAAATAACATCGGTGCTTGGCCTTCATCTTACGAGTGAGTGTGTCGAGAGAATAGGTATGACTACACAAATTTTTGCACCGGGTATTTGCTATTTGCTGAAGCACGCAAATACGGAAGACGGAGCAGCCAAGCAGCAACTGGAAACTAAAAAGTATGCGGCTAACCAGTGGTCAATGATTGGAGCGCAGTCACCTAATGGAGGTGCGACACCTAACAACCGACGACCATCAAATAATTATCTTCGTTTTAGTGGGCGAATATTGTACAAATACGTGGGATGGAGCGGAATGGAGGCATCGGGTGCGGTAATCTATTACCTATATTTACCTACTACTGGGAAAGGAATCGGTTAAATACCCGTCTGGCTGATTACGCCATAATTACGGACGTGCGTACGTGTATTATTATTGCGCAGGAAATTGGCACCGACGACCGGCTTAACCGCAGTTAACGTTCAGTTTGAAAATTATTCGTGAAAAAATGAGGGAAAATATCGATCAACTTGGATTTTGCACGGCCAACTTGGCTTCACGATGCTCGTTCACGCATTCACTGACACCGCATTATAAGCACATCCGTCGATAACCTGTAGATCGCTACGTTACAAAAAAAAAAAAAAAGATGCAGATCAAAATCAAAATCAAAGTTAAAATCAAAATCATTCACGCTGATAGGCAGCTTTTTGAAAAACGGCTCTCCAAAGTAGCGTCAGATATTTTAAAAATTTCCAGCTACGTAATATTACACCCGAGGTGCGCGCCTAAGTAATAAGGTAAATTAAAAAATTCACGCGACATAATAAGTCGCGTACCTACCAAAAGCTTACAAGGATGAGTATTCGCTGATTATACGAATATCGCTTTAGCCTATTACTTTAATTTTTTAATTTTCAATTTCCTCGATTTGAAGGTACAGGTAGAACAGCTAACTTGATACGATATACCGGCGTATGCGTAGGTATAGGTAAGATACCTATAGATACAGGTACAGGTACAGGCGTAGGTATAGATACGCGGGTACGCGTCGGACGGAAGCGTTAATTACAATTTAGCGCGACGTTCGTTTTAACATAGCCGCGATACGGTATTCGTCAGTGGGGTGGGGAGGGGAGGGGAGGGGGTGACTTATTGCGCGGTCGTATCGGAGGCAGCCGGAAAGTGTAGCGTCTGCTCTTATACGTATACTCACGCTGTGGCGTGCGGCTGTAGTCGCAGGTAATGTGGACGGGGCGCCGGTACGAAGGGACGGGCCCATCTTAACGACGCGTGTCGAGTCAACGTGCGTTGCGAACGCGTGCGGCTACCCACGTGGCCAACCAGCGCTAAGCCGAGAGCAGGCAGCGCAGACCCATCGACCCGACGTAAAGCAGGGCGGATGGTAGGTAGCGTGGGCAGCGTGGGCAGCGTGGGCAGCGTGGGCAGCGTGGGCAGCGTGGGCAGCGCTACTGGCGGCTCGAGAGTGACGACGGTATGCGATGCGATCGTTTCGACCGCATCATCGGCGTCCGCATACGACGGAGGAGCGAAGCGGCGCGGCGAACGCAGCATAGGTGCTACCGGTGTCGGTGGGCAGGCGCACAGCTGCACCTATTTTTGGCATTCGTCTCCGAGTCTGAACGAAATATACGGATACGCAACAGATGCTTATTTACACGGGCAGCGATCCTTGGTCGGCCGCCGCACCGGTGTCTCTACGAATTTCCAGCCGTCTTTCTTTCTCTCGCTCTCTCTCTCTCTCTCTCTCTCTCTCTCTCTCTCCCTCTCTTTGTCAATGTTACACTCGCTCTCGTTCTATCTCAGCATATTCGCTTCTTTCAGCCTCCGCTGACGCACAAACCCGCTGCTGCCACCTTATGTCTCCGCAATCCGTCTATCCAAAAATAATATCGTCCTTGGTTTCGTTTCGAAACTGGTGGGTGGAGTGCCACGGCGGAGCGCCAGTGCCGGTGGCAGTGGCAGTGGTCGGGGGTAGGAGTACGCCGGCGGAATAACGGCGCAGGGGAAGCGGGCTGGTGGAGAGGTGGGGTGGTGGGGTGGTGGGGTGGATGTATACCTTACACTCGAGGCACGCTTCTTTATTTCGAAGGCAGCAGCTGCCCCTCGGCTCGTGTCACCTCTCTTTCAACGCGTCACCGCGCTGGCAGCTGCCGTTTTTTCTCCTTTACTTTTCTCTTTCCTTTTCTCTTTCCTTTTTTCTTTCCTCTTCTTTTCGTTTCTTTTCTCTTCTTTTCTATTCTTTTCTGTTCCGTTCTTCTCCGCTCCACTCTTCCCCATTTTCGAAGCATTTTCTCTCTCTTTCTCGGCGCGCACCGCACGCCGTGAAACATCCACGAAAGGCAGCCGGCTCTCGCTTCACGCATACCGCAACCCCTCCCCCACTACCCATCCGTCAGCGACGGTCTATGAAAATATTTCTTCTGCTTTTAGGTACACAACACACCTTCGCCGTAACCGCCATTCCCACCCGGCCGCTCTACCGCCCTGCGGCCTCTCACCCGTCATTCGTTCTCGCAGCTTCCGCCCCGGCGCGTGTATATCCGTAGCTCGGTACGCACTGCGGATGGCCTGTCCGAGGGTACCGACGCGCAAGTGGGCAGCGCCCGCACCTGCCGAGAGGACATCGCGTCGCACCGTAGCTGGCGAATTGGGCGGCGGCCTGCGGCCGAAAATACGGCGCCGGCGGCGCCGACCCGCTACTGCCGCGGGCGCACGCAGGATGCCCGGCGGTGGCATGGCGCCTTCGACCGTCACATAAAATACGGGCTGCTGGTTGCGCAGTCCGACCGCAAATTGTAACCGCGAGATATTCACAGCGCCGGCCTGCGAGAGGACGTCTGTCGCGTCGCATTCGGCTCGGAAATACAATATTTTTTGGGCTGCCAAATAAAAGGCGTAGTCTTCTACGGCTGAATACACGTATACGAGAGGTCGAGTTGCACGAAAGGGCCCAGCAAATAGCCTTCGTACCGAAAAGTACGAGGGTAGGACCCTCAAAAAGCGAAGCGACCAACGATAAGTTAACAATTCATCGTTTCAATCGACTTTTTATGTACGTTTCGACGATAATCGACGTACTACGATCGATTTCTCTCTCGTCTCACGACCCCTGCAATGCAAACTTTTGCCACTGTAAGCTGAAATTCACACATACCTAACAGCTGCCGGCGATGGCCATCTTCGCTGGGCTCGCTCCCTGCCAGTGCTTGCTTAAGTAGTCTTTTCATCCGCGCAATCGTTTCGTACCTTTTATTCAAACATTTTTCGAACGCTATAAAATTTTAAATTATACTATCGTTTACGTAAATTCGATAATATAAAAGAAAATCTGCCAGTTCTCCACTAACCAATTAAATAAGTGTACCCTGTTAAGAACTTGGGAGCTACGATGGAGACAATTCTTACCAAATACTTAATATCGACGCGAACTTTTCATTTTAATTTTTCAATCGCACAACAATGGTCAGACACTCGGACCACGTACCAAAATTATACGTCCGACACAGTAGAGAAAATACTGGCCGTCCCAATTCTACCCGACAGTTTCTTTCATTTGAAAAGCAATACCCAACTGCAACTGTATATGTATAGCATTACAGAGAAACAAAAAGATATATCAATTTTTTTTTCTTCAATTCTCTTTTTGTTCCATCCTTTTTTAAGTGCGTACCCATTTATGTCATTTTACCATACTGTCTTGTATTAAAAAAACGATACGATAATATGTTGCGACCCTTTTCCATTCGATGTTGGTGTTCCCCCACCACATCTAAAGGTGCTACCTGGATTTTCAAAATTTTCAATAGAAATTGGAGATACAATGCGAACCTATGCAAAACTTGACAAAATGAGATCCATTTCATTGGTGCATATCATATCATGATACGTATTGATGACAGGGCACAGCAAAATGATACTAATGCGCAACCACGCGTTAAATGCTTCAACTGACGACAATTAATTGAAATAATGAAAATAATGGAAAAATATACCCATTTTAAAATACTGCTCGAGTTATTACGCAGGGATCATAATGACAGGCCAGCTAGCCTATTTTATCGGTATGAAAATCGATTCGGTAGTTTTAAACATTACCCATTATACACGCGTACGGAACACCTTATATATTAAGTAAATAATGAAATGACGATGATAATAATGATAAAAATACAATATAGATATAATATTCTATATTATGTAAGTAAAAGTAATAAGTATGGAAATATACATATGTGGATATAGATATAAATATAGATATACCTGTATACATATATATATAAGATCCAAAGACCATTACATGAAAGAAGGAAAACAAACTTCGAGAAATGCGATTTATTAAAAAACAAATTTTAAAACGAAGTCGTCACATAGCGCATGGTTTTAGTCGGACAGAATAATCACAACTACATATATACAGAAAAGAACATCGATGCGAAGTATAATGGTACAAGAGTTAAAAGCAGATAAGACAGAGCGGATAAATGTAGGTACGTGTACGAGTGAGAGATAACGAGAGAAGAGAGGAATCTTACATCCCCCCTCCCCTCTCATTTAGGAGCGAAAAGATAATCGAGGAATTAAGAGGAGATTGTCTTATCTGCTGGACAGCGTAGTAATTTGCTTGCATGATACAAACGTTTGTCTGAAGGGCCATGGTTGACAATGATTTCGAAAACGTTGTTGGAGATTACTCTAGAGATTGGGAACGGTCCGATGCGTAAATTATCAAGTTTATTACGATTGAGCTTATTGCCATTGTCAACGTAAACAGAGTCTCCAATGGCGAAATTGACATCACATTTATTTTTATCGTATAAATGTTTATTGTACATGTGATATTTAAGCGTATTTTTGAATGCGGTTTTCCTATCCTCGTGTACGTCTGCAGGAGAGGATAAAATTTCAGGGATGATGGAAACAGGTCGACCGGTTAACAGATACGAGGGAGCAAATTTGGTGACCGAATGAGGAGAGTCGTTGTATTGTTTCACGCATTTGTTGGCAATGGTCGACCAACTCTTCTTCGGGGGAGTGGATATGTCGTGTTTCGAGCAACGAATGCGATTTACCAATGTTTGATTGAGACGCTCATTCAAACCATTTGAAAATGCGCTGTCGAGTGCTGTAAAAACATGGCAAATGCCGGAGCGGGAGCAATACGAAGTAAATTCGTCGGAGGATAAGCCGCCATATTGATCTGTGAGAAGAATCCCAATCTGGTTTTCTTTCTGCACAGAGTCGATAAGCTGAGACATGATTTTGGCTGATTAACCTTTGGAAGAGAGGATGTATGCGTATCGCGTGAAGTGGTCGACAAGTAGATGTAGATAACGTAGTGAGGAGTGATAGTGGCCGAAGCCTCCTATTGTATCGAGGGACACAACTTCGAACGGGGCTTTGGCTGGACCAAGGAAACCCTTTCGGGCACTGCAGCGAGGACAATGGGATTTGTTCATTATACAGATTGTACACGAGTTACAAAATTTACGAATAGAATTGTACATTTTTGGAAATGTAAAATGTTTCGAGATAATAGCTATTACATGTTTTGGCCCGATGTGGCCGTACTTTGCGTGAACAATGCAGATCAGATATTCACCTGCTTGGCTATCTAATACGATACGAGAATTGCCGTTAATATTAAGATGATACCTTGTTTGGTCGATTCCAAACTTGATATTTTTACGTTACGTTGAAGTTGTTTAATTTTGCCGAGCGACAGAAAATTAAACGTGGGTAATATCGGTTCGATATCCGTGGAGTCAGACTGAGGTTTTAGTACAGGGTTTCGGGAGAGGCAATCGGCTTTGTGATTTGATGTTCCAGGACGGTAAAGGATTTTGAAGTCGAACTGAAGGAGTTCATTGGCAAGATCTCCAAGTTCCTCGTCAGTTTGAGCTTTCAGATTCAGACCCTCGAGGGGTTTGTGGTCGGTGATGACAGTGAAGTGGCATCCTATTAACCAATAGCGCCAATAGCGGATGGCTTCTCGAACAGCAATGCTTTCGATATAAATAGCCTTCTTCTTCTTTTGCGCATCTGACAATTTCTTTGAGAAGTAGGCGACCGGTTTTTGCAAACCGTTCGACTGCGTCTGCTTTAGCACCGCACCGATACCTGTTCCACTGGCATCAGTGTAAATAAATATTGGTTTGGTGCGATCAAAAATGGCCAGAATAGGTACGGAAGTTAGTAGGTTTTTTATTTTATCAAAACTACTTTGGCATTCGTTTGACCAGGAGAATGGAGTGTTTTTTTGTAGGAGGTTGTGGAAAGGTTCGAGGATAGAGACGGAGTCTCGGATGAATTTTCGATAGAAGTTCACTTTGCCAAGGAACTGACGGATGTTTTTCCTGGAGGAAGGAGTTGGAAAGCTTTTGATAGCTACCAAGTTATCCTGGAGTGGTTTGACAGTATCAGGTCCCAGGATGTAACCTAAGTATTGGATTGAGGAAGCGGCGAAATTACACTTCTTAAAATTAAGGCGGAAGCCGTCTTCAAAAATGGCTGTAATTAAACGTTGAACGTGAACTAAGTATTCATCAAAGGTACGAGAGAAGATTAATATATCGTCTAAGTAATTTATGACAAAATTGGAAAGTCCGTTACGTTTAATAATGCCAGAAAGTGCATTTTGGAAGACAGCTGGAGCTACTTTTATTCCAAAAGGCATAGAACGCCACTCGTAGTGTCCATGCTGGGTGATAAAGGCAGACTTGTGTCTATCCTGAGCACGAATAGGTATTGACCAGAATGCCATGTTAATGTCCAGCGCCGAAAACCACGAGCAACCTCGCGTTTTAACAAGAATTTCATCGATCAGCGGGAAAGGTTGACTTTCCGGGATGATCAATTTATTCAACTTGCGGAAATCGACGCACATGCGAGTTTTTGTTTTTGTGTTGCTCAAGCCATCTTTCTTAAATTGCATCGTTACAGGGGAAGCAAAAGGTGATTTAGATTCGGTGATCATGCCGAATTTTAAAAGTTCGTGGCATTGCCGTTCGATCTCCTCCTGATCGTCGAATGTGCAGCAGTAAGGTTTCTTTGCCACATACGTATCTTTCGAAAGGTTGATTGCACATTCATATTTAGTGACGTTGCCAACGTCAAAAGAGTGTTTAGCAAAAGCGGGGAAATTTTTAAAAATTAGCGAGCTAATATTGTCTTTTTCTTTAGCTGCTAGATGCGATATTTTTTTTTTTAATAACTCTTCAGATAAGTAGTCGTTCCAGATATCTACGTTGTTTATGGAAATATCAGGAGGAGTGATTTTACGTTGCTTTAGTATTAAGTTATGATCAAGTGCGAGGCAAAACTCCGGAATTAAATCGAGGGTGATAATAAAATCAAAACAAAAGGTGCTCGAGTCGAGAACGTATAACAGTACTCTCTTTTTGATTTCAAAAATTTTGATGTCAAGCATCGTGACACCTAATATGGAGCCCGGGCCACTCGTGGTGTTATATGTTGATTTGATAGGTATAAACGGACAATAATTCTTTATTTTTTTGAGCGCGTTGAGCGAGATGACTGACGCATTTGCACCGGGGTCGTAAAGACCTTTACCTATTACAGAACCAAATTCAACATTAACGACCACGAACGCGGGCATCACGTGTTTTTTTGTATGGAGTCGATTTCCTGTTGTAAGCTTTCGAGTTCGAAGGAGTGGATCGCCTTGTTTACGTTACTAGAGTTTACATTAGGGTAATTAGGATTATTGTTACCTGGGTTTGCGGAATTATTACGGTACTTGGCGTCTCTGATTTTTGTAAGGCAATGCTTTTCAAAGTGGTAGCGTTTGTATCCTTTCCTCTTGCAATAGGGACAAGGATTTTGCGAGCGTGGAGACAAGAATGGTGCATGCTTGGCCGGGTTTGGAGCAATGGTAGAAGAAGATTGCAGGGGGCGGGTAGGATCGAAAGAGTTGATTGTCAAAAGCATCTTTCCAAGCGTCGTTGTTTCGGCAAGATTAATTTGGTCTTGGAGGTGGCGGGGAAGTCCGAGAGCAAGCTGTGTGATTCGGTCGAGCTCATGCATTTTTGGATTGTAGGATGCTAACAGGTTCAGCTTCTGTTGGGCATAGTCGGAGATCGATCCGGAAATGTATTTGAAGTAGAAAGCTGAACGGGCTGTGGCGAGACTTTTAGTTCCAAAATTTTCAAGGAATGACTGTTGCCAGAAATTCCAAGTAGTGCAGGTGGACGATAGACGTGTGGTGTTATACCATTTCTCGGCATTTTCTTCTAAAAACAGGCAAATAGCTTCCCAGTATCGGTCCTCGTCGATGAGTAAACGTTGGCATTCTGATTCAAATGTATCTATCCAAGCGTCTGCATTGGATAAGTAGGTTTTGGAGCCAAATTTCGGTATTATTGCATCCTTAACGATTGAGGCGAGAGATTTAATGGGGGTGGGGGTAGTAGTATGCGAGCAGCGGGTAGAGGTGGACACAATCGAATCAACCTCGTCGAGTTCATCTAGGAGGATTCCGTTGAAAAATGCATTTTCAAATTCATCAAAATACAATTTAGCAAGGTCGTCATCCAGGGTGCATTTAAACGATCGTCGGGTCCATCTTGGGGCTAGGTCCTTCTTTGCTGCCTTTGCAACAGGCAGAAGCATCAGCTTATCGTGTAGATTGAGAGAACGTAATTCAGGTGGAAAGATATGTATGGACTCTTCGTCGAGGCGTTGAATGGAAATTACGTGTGTAACGGTGGTGGCAGCATTTGTGAGTGATGGCTCAGCACAAAAAGTGAACTTTACCTTGACCGGCATGGCGGAGGCGCGTGAAAGCGAGAGAAACGAAAAGTTTTAAAATTTATAAGATCCGAAGACCATTACATGAAAGAAGGAAAACGAACTTCGAGAAATGCGATTTATTAAAAAACAAATTTTAAAACGAAGTCGTCACATAGCGCATGGTTTTAGTCGGACAGAATAATCACAACTAAATATACAGAAAAGAACATCGATGCGAAGTATAATGGTACGAGAGTTAAAAGCAGATAAGACAGAGCGGATAAATGTAGGTACGTGTACGAGCGAGAGATAACGAGAGAAGAGAGGAATCTTACATATATATATATATACACAGTGGAACCTCAATCTAATAAATCCTCGTGAGACTAGAAAAATGTTTCTTAATAATAGGTACCTATCTACGTTTATTATATCAATATTCCACCGTATATATTATATTAAGTGTCCTAAAGTGCCGCAAATTTGGCTTGTGCCGGCCCGATAACACCGTTTAATTTGTTATTTCAAAATAGTTCACGTACACGCGGGAATTTTTTAATAATTTATTTTAGTTTTGACAGAAAAAATGGGGCTATACCTTCATTTTACATATACATTTCAATTTAACTCGATACAGGTTGCAATTTTCATCCAATAGTCATGAAATTTGGTATACTTATTCGAATCTAGACAAGGAGAAAGCTTGTTGTTGTTTTGGTTCAGATTAGCCGGATGGTACATCAGGTACATCCTATTGTGTTCCAGTACCTGGTTCACCGGATGTGTTAGGTATGTCCTTCCGTAAAATCATATTTGTATATCTTGAGAATTAAAATACGGTAATATTTAACTCATACTTCATTAGTCGTAAGTCATAATAATCGTACACAGTTTAGGCCTAGCAAAATGGGCTAATAAAACCTTCCCTATTCGTTAATTTAAGATTAATCAGTTTTTCATCGTTCGTTGTTATCGCTTGTTGCTGATGGATAGATTGAGATGCTCGTATATCTGTTCAAAAAATTTTCTCAAACTGTAGATCGTTTTTTCGTACCCAAATACCTCTATACTGCAATTTTCAGCAACATCGACGTCTAGTTCTTCATAACGCACGTACTTACACACACACACACACACACACACACACACACACACACACAAAATTCACATACAATTATTTCTCGCATTATAATATATGATTTTTGGAGTTTAAATGATTCTAAAATGCATAATTTTCAAGCGATAATCTCAAAATCTAGTACAAACATTGAATGTACCTACTTATATTCCAGAGTTCTGTAAAATTTAGTTTCAATAGACTTAAGCGCTGATGCGTAGAAGTGATTTGAAAAAATCTTAAATTATTGCTAAGAAGAGTACAGACGATTCCGAATAAAATAAAAAAGCCGAATGGAAATCGAAATATGATTCTCTTCCGCCGCCGCCGCCCCCCCCCCCGAAAAAAAGAAAAAAAGTAAAAAGAAAGGGCATCCGAATCCTGTATGCTTTAGCGATACTAACCTGAGAAATGCTGAGAAATGTCGACTGAAAAGAAAACTAATGCGAAAATGTCTGGCTAAGGGTACGCCTACGTGATTTACGTACATCAGGTACAGCAGGCAGTAAGAGAAACAAAATTTTCAACCAGTGTAAACAAACCTATATGCGTATAAATCTACACATGCAGCGAAATGTCGTCGGCAACAAATTTATTGCGAGAATCTAAAGGGCAAAAACAAAATATTTAGTTTTTGCTGTTTGCTGCGGGAATAGGAAAACGAGTATTTTCTTTTGAAAGACGACTATTTTTCGTATTTTTATCAAGACCATTTCAATAGAAATTGACACCAGTTTATTTGCAGTCCGAGCAAGTTCTCTTCTCAATTGATGTTTGCTGTTGACTATATGTATCTATGGCAGCGTCTACGTAACAAAGAGCAAGCAGCAACAGCAAGCCCGCTATTAAATGGAAGGATTTGAAGTATGATCCCCCTGCGCCAAAAAAAGGCAATTTAATTTATGTTTACGAAATTCGTAAAAAATAATCGACCACTCCCGTAAGAGTTGACGAATATTAGAAAATATGATTCCATTCCCCTTCCCTGAAGAAGAAGTCAAGAAACCGGGCCTGAGCAACAGCAACTTGAAATCATTGTAATCATACGCACGTGCTAATGAAATCCGCATCAAAATGATGTTCGGCAGCAAATTTGCAGTCAGCGTCAAACAGCAAACAAACAGCAGAAACGAAATATTATGTTTTTGCTCTTTGCTGTGGAATAGAAAGACAAATATGCTTCCTTTCTATGTAAGATTATTTTTCGTATTTTTATCGTGGAAGTTTATTTATTGTTACAGTAAGTGCTGTTTGCTGTTGCCTATGAAGGTGTAGCTTAAGGGTATGCCGACGAAACGAACAGCAAAATCAAAAACCATTCCACTTACCACCAAATAAATTTGCGACTACGTGAACTGGAAAATAGTGAAAATACCTAAATGAAAAACAGTCCCCGTAGACAATATAAAACACGTCTATCTACTTCTTGCTTTTAACAAATTTCCAAAAGGGGAAGAGGTTATCAATTCGATCCACACGCATATTCCGCAAATAATTATTCGAGTAAAGTCACATCATAACGTTCTTTCATTTGTGGAATATCGATTCGGGTGTAGTAGCCATAGAATGATGTAGGCCTAAGTCAGTGCAGGTGGTAGGTGCCTACCTACCTACCTACTTGCCTATCAAAGGAAGTTAATTGCAACGCACCTACTTACGTATTATCGTGGTATTGGTACACGAACAGGGTACAATAAGTTTGGCAATGGCGCATAGTGGATCGAATTCTATATTGGTGTAGAGACAGTCCCCAGACAGTTGCAGTTTGGTAAGGTTGAGTGTGACAACGTACTTTTATTCGTCTAACATAACATTAAACTAACTAGTGGCTAAGGCCACTGGACGTATTATATGCATTTGAAATAGCTGAAAGGCACAACGATGCCAGGTCCAACATTGATAATGTCGCAAGTTGGTTGCCAAATCCATTCCAGGAGGTTGCTGCGGGTAGAGGTTGTCATTGGCATTGGCGCAGCTGCTGCTAGTTACTTCAAGATTTGAGGCTGCAGCTTCCTTTTCAATCGCCACTCACTCGTTCCCGGTGCTTCGACAACTCTTACATCTTCACGTCCACCTAAAGTCACCTGTAAGGTAGCCATGTCACGTCGTCTGCACTATACCTAACTAACGCTTACTAACCACATATAGGCAGCTACCTAAGTAATAATTTTATTATTAATTTATTAAATTAACTACGTCCAAAGCAAAAGCAAACGGAAAGAGGAAAGAGGAAAGAGAGAGAGAGAGAGAGAGAGAGTGTGTGTGTGTGTGTGTGCGTGCGTGCGTGTGTGTGTGTGTGTGTGTGTGTGTGTGATGTGAAAAAAAATGAAAAATTCCTCGAATTTGAGTCATCCGGGGTTGCTACTTGATATAATTATATAGATTAAAACAAGCACCAGGCCGCCGAAAGTATCTGTAGCCGAAAGGAGAGCCTGCGGAACTACAAAATATGGGCGTACCGTTTGACTGACGGATGATGGCGAGGACATTGGCGCGGGTGGGGGGCTGGCGGCAACACAGGTGGCAGGAAAGCCGACCGTAAGCAAAGGAGCGAGAGATGAACGGAAAGAGGAGAAGGCGGCGAGCAGGCTGTGCGGGTCGACTGCGTGAGGTGTCGGCTACCCCATTCGACAGTCTCGTAAATAGCGCTAAACGATGGATTTACTCTTTCGAGTGGGTGACACGAATCGTTCGGAGGGACGGATTTTACAAATGAAGGCGAAACGTCGCCGCCATAAGCCAAGTGAGCAGAACCCCTTTGGATTGTGGCGGACACGCACGTTACGGGGGCGCAGAGCAGCGATGTTGGGAAACCTATTTCAAAAACCCTCGTCCTATCGAATTCTCGCCCGGAAAAACTAACGTTAAAAAAATAAAATTCTTATATTCTTCCTCCATTTAGGTACCTACCTACGCTGCACGCATTGATGATAGACGCAGCAGTAGCTACTGATAGTATTTTCGTTAGGTTTGCCATTAAGGTTTCCATCTTTCGCAACGCAGCGCAGCGTATTGACGGAATGCGGCGGAGTGGCGGGGTGAGGGGCGGTGAGGTGAGGCGAGGGGAGGGGACGCGGACGCAGCGTCCGATGATCTCGTCCCACGAATTTTCCCATCACTTAACATTCATTTATGCTAGAGCAGCGACCGAATGCCGGCACCGAACACAACCGCATTTTCGGCCCCCCAAAGTGCAACGATAGCCTGGCTGCGGTCTCCAATTCGGCACCGTGCGGTTGAAGGGTCGAGCGTCGAGTAACGACGAATCGTAACGCTACGCACACGTCGAAATAGAGCATCAGTTCGGCTCGCTACGTAGGCCTGAATTTCAGATAAATAATTTACAGTTTGCGATAGGCTGCTTGGATTAGCAGATAGCCTATACGGGTAGCTGCTGCTGCGGGGATACAAACGATCGCCGATCACATATGGGTGTCGTATGTTCGATGGTAGTTGGGAGTCCATTTTGGTTGCGTTTTTACCACGTATAAGGGTTAACTTTATTCGCTTCAATTACCTACTTACCTACGCAGTCGGTGTAACGGCACCACGTAGATACCCTCTTTGACACTCTTTACCCGAGAACACTAATATCGCAGATTAATATCGATAATTCTCGCAATCGACTAGTTTAATAAAATCATATACCCGTATTATCCATATCCGCGCCGTTACTACGGAGGACCTGACCTTAACTTTCAGGAATTAGACTTTATAATAAAAATATAATAAATTTTAGAGAATCGTATCCGATGCTGCGGGGCAGCGATAATTCACAGATGAAAGACCAAGATAAACGCGTCGGAATTATCGATTTACCGGATGCCTCGGTACGACGAACGATACAACGAAGAAAAGAATGATTTCGAGTTGGACTCGAGTAGACCTGTACGCATAGCGAAATACGTGTGTGAAACTGGTGACGCGATGGCGTTACAGATGACGTGGCTTTTATACGTAGGTACTCTAGGTAGGTAAGACAATAATAATTTGGTTCGTTCCACAGCTCGTATAAGTAGGTGTGTAATATTCGACGACTGAACAATATAGCTAATTATTGGACAGTCTCGAGAAAGTGAAAAGTACAATACGAACGGGTATTCTATTAGTACAAGGCGAGTTTATATTACGTATACCATTTCGGGGTAGGTACCTACCTACCTATCTACCTATCTGCCTACCTATACGTTTTACACTGCGCGATTACCGAATAGTAGCTATACGATAGGAATGTAAGAAATGGAGGGATTAGTGTATTGGAGGGAGCAGCCTAAACGAGGTCACCGAATACCATCGCAGCTATTGTCCGAATGTAAAACAGTAGAAAGAAGAAGAAGAAGAAGAAGAAGAAGAAGAAGAAGAAGAAGAAGGCGGAATAGAACGGAGGGATGTTATTTATTTCGCAAATAAAATCGCCAGCGTGTTCGAATACAGTCGGCCGTAATAAACGCACGTTACAGTCGATACCTAACGTAGGTGGTTGTTCAGTCGTTCACATTACCCGACTTTCGACTCGGATACGAGTACCTATCCGCTGCGGAACATTGCGCTAAAAAAGAAGCGGCGTGTTCGAGAACAATACGAAAATCGGCTAAATGAAGAACACTTGAGGCAGGCGGTCACGTCACCAGACTCGAGCCCCGTCTAACACTCGCCTCGTTCCTCCAAGTCACTCACTATACGGCCTGTTTTTTTGAAGAATAGCATCCCACATTTATCGTTTCGTGCGTCATTTCTTCGTGTTGCTTTAGGCTAAAACTAACCGCCGCCCTTTCGGATGCGGTGGTAGCCTAAGTACGGGGCCGTAAAACACACGCCGCCGTCTTTTGCCCGCGTGTCGGCTGATTGTGGCGAATCTGCAACGCAGGGTTCGAGGGGCCTTATTCGAGAAATTTTCGAGTTCACTCGGCGAAGCAGAATCGACGAATATTTCGAATTGCGGCGTAGCCTGCGTGATGACGTCACGCACGTAGCTCAGCCAAGTCCAACGCTACCTAGCCGCGAACCAGCGCCAATAAGTGCCCACCCCGGCGTACCTTTACATTTGATTTTCATCGGAAACGGAAACGCAATCGAAGCCACCATCCGAGTTCGGTGTAACGGGCTGCCACAGCCATAGGCGTTGGTACCCATCCACGGATACCGAGTCGATCGACTGTTGGCACTAAGTCCTAAGTGCGTGCGCGCGCGCGCGCGCGCGCCTCCCCCCTCCCCCCCTCGCGAAAAAAAACTGCCGATGATTTGGTGTTCGTCGGCCGTTTCGATTCGAGCCAAGCAGAGCGGAGCGGAGCAGACCCACGGGTTAACGAGCAGCGCCCCAACGCTTGGCAGACTCGAATACTCGACTGCGGAAGAGGGTTCGTCGCGATGATAGAAAAAAAAACAAACAAAAAACGAGCATCTGTTCGGCGCGGCGAACGTTGCAACCGGAGGAAATGGCCATTTCGACTCGGTGTGCCCCCCCCCCTTCTCTTCGAAAGTCTGAAAGACACGAGCCGACTCGAATTACCCGACCGATGCGAGTGCGGGCGACTGTGCGTTTAGATGCGTACGCGCGAGTTGGCATCCTGCTCCTTTCCTCTCCCTTTTCAGCTACCTACGCATATGCATGCGCCTGTGGCCTAACGACTGACGAGCGCACGACGACGACACCCGCACGTCTCAACGTTCCCTGTTCCCTTAATCCTTTCTCAAGTTCTCGACTCGATTACTCGCTTACTCGACTACTCGACTACTCGACTACTCGGTTACTCGGTTACTCGGTTACACGGTGCTGGCCTACGTTCGCTGCTCACTCATCCACTTCCGACGGCTGTCTTTACATACCTGCGTTAATTGTGGTTGCGATGCGGCGGAGAAGGGGCACCGGTGCAGGAGACAGAAAGTTCGATAGGTTGTAACCGGTCTTCGTTTACGGATTCGTTAGTATCGCGCAACCACCACGTAGGCACTGCGTACCTATGCGCCAATATTATTCAACAATGAAAAAATTAACATTTCAACCTTTCATTGTTAGGTACCCAGATTTTCTTTAGAAAATCCACTTATTAAGCTCGGTGCGGTGTTAGCCCACACGGTTGGGGGTGGCTACGATTAAAATTTTGGTACCAACAACTCACACTCATATATATATATATATATATATAATTATTTAAACAGATAGATAGATAGATAGATAGATAGATACCCAGATCTATTGATTCTGGCGCGTCGATTGAACGGTACTTCCAGTATTGCTATTTTTGTTTTTATATTGGTCATAAAATTCGGAATTTTGGAACCATACGCCCGAAATTCGAAACAAATATTCGTTATACCTAATTTATTATAATATGCTACCAGTTTTGGTACGGATCGACCAGACGGTACTTCTGGCAAAGGCATTTTTTCCTTTTTTTTTTTTCTAATTTACGTGGACTTTTCTTTTTAAAAAAATTAACCGTATTTTCGTGTTTTCTGTTTGTTATTTCATAACATTTATTATATTTCTTTGGTTTTATTTGAAATTATATGATTATTTACCACGTTTTATCATCTCAATTGATTTTTCATTTCAAAAAATAATGCTTCTAAATTTCACGTTGTCTAATATTTTGTCAGCAGCTAAAAAATTTCGTACCATCGTAACGTACCATTAGCGCAAATAAACTTGAAGACAATTAATGAGACCATCGAAATTCGTAATTCTTTTTCTTAAAAATCTACTATTTTCAGCAAGGCTTGTCGCGTCAGAGTATTTTTTTAAATTTTCTCTTTTCTTTTTCTCAATCATCTTCTCATTCATCTGCCTCATTAATGGTACAGAGAGCATAATAACGCCTCTCTTGCTATCAAGACGTATCAACTACTCTTCTCTTTCTTTATGTATAGGTATGCTAGGTATCTCTTTTTTTCTCTTTCAATTTTATAACGATCTAGAAACCAGTTGATGAGAGGAACAATTCCAAAAATCATCGAGTGTTTGTGTTTTAGTATAGGTACATTAAGTTACCTCTGAGGCTGAAAAATTCAATCGACTGGAGAGTTTTGTTTTCAATTTTCGGCCTTCCGTGACGTGACCGAAATCATTCTCATAACAGTTTATAGGTATAATTTTCAAGTAGGTTTTCCATGAAAATCTATTCGTTAATTTTGATCTCATCGAGCGACCTAGGGATGCGGTGGGCTGAGGGTGGATGTTGGTCGGATCACTACGACGTCACTTTTGGCAAGAGTGGTAAATGAAAAAGCCATCGTGAAAACATGCGCGAAGATTAGGGCTGAAATTAAAACTGAGGCGAAATTAGCGTCGTGTATCGAAACACCGTTTGATGGCCTAACCAGAGGTAAAGGACGCATCAGCAGTCAGATGGTTAGCGTACAACCTAACAATTATTCACGAGTGAGAAAGAAGAGGAAAATAGTTCGTCCGACAGGAAATGCAGGACAGGCGAATGAAACGATAAAGTTGCTGAACGGCAGAAATAAGTATTACGGCGGTGGGTGTGCAAATAAAGTGTAGCCGCGTTAACGAATGGATGCCTAATTAATAAGGCGATATAAAATACAGGTAGGTACACGGCGAACGCGAATATACGAAAAACAAATAATGGCAATTTAAGAGCTACATATATCCGTTCGACACTCGTAGAATAAAAGAAAAATGGGGCAGCCGTCCGCGAGCGCGAATCAGATAACAGATAGTGGCGGGTAGAAAAGGGCGACATGGCGCGTCTGAAAATTTTCAAGTTATCAGACAGCGGGTGCAGAAAAGCTAAAAGTGCCTGCCGACTTTCTGTCCATCAGTCAAACTGAAACTGAAAACGGAGTTTAGCCGGTCAATACGCTAACGTTACACAGTATTACACTCACGTATCACGCGTGGCCCACTACTAATGAAAATAGGCGAGTTCATTGGCGATGAAATAGTATACCTGTAACGCCAGAAACAGGTGTTGGTTCACAATTTGTTTCCTATTTTTGACGTTGACACTTTACGAAATATTTATTTGAGGAAAACCACAAATAAATATTTATAATAAAATAAAATAGACTTTATAAATTAAACTTGAATGTACTAGGTATCCACTTCACTATAGTGGACCTTAACTTTGTTGAGAGATTAAGACTTCAATTAATTTTCAACGAAAATCTTTTTATAAAATATAATAAATTTCATTTACAACACAAGAATAATAGAATTGAGCAAATGAGTTGACTACAATTAAAGAATTTACATAAAGTTAATGAAGTGAACAAAATTAATATTGAAGTGAACAGAATTAAAAGTTGAAGTGAACAAAATTGAAGAAGTGAACAATTTGTTCTTCAGAGTTTGAGTTTTTATAATTTAATTTCTACATGGTAAAAAGAAGAAATGGTAAGAACAGGTGGGATTAGTTTATTACGATTGGTTGTCACCAAAAAGAAGGAGAATTGACGTTTTCCAGTATTAGACAGATATTTCAACTAAGTTACACGTGTGTGACATTAGCTGAGGTCAGCCATAATTGTATTTTTGTAACAGAGACAATTTTCATCGAATTCAGACGATGCCATTTCCTGTTAGGTTTGTACAAAGAATAAGAAGAATAAAAAAAAGTGTGAGAAAATAAAAAATAAGACGAATGAATTCGTCTGTGTAAAAATATAGGCGGACATTTTAAAGAATGTTCGTCTATATTCGTTACAATACCTACTCTTATTGCACACCCGGGTTCAAAAGTCAGCGAGTAAGCCAGCCATTCCCCAATCAGATAAACTCACTCGTGAATCTCGTTGTCGAACACAGTTTTTATAGTAATTAATGGTCACAAAGTGCGATGTTTCTCGCTGTCATAACCCGGGTATATTTCCAACTAATGGTGAATCGGCTGCCAGCCTGCATGCCTAACCTCGATGTAAAGTGAACGTGCCTCTACATATAAAGATGCATCACGTTTTTACATACAGGCATGACCACTTCACATCGCGGTTACACTCCCATAAGGGTTACTTTTTGCTCGAAAACATCGCCTTTCTGATCAGTTGGCATTATAAAAAATAATGTCAATGGTAAGAGGACGTAAGAGTTACAAATTTAATTTTCTTGATAATTATATAGGTAGGAGTATATATGTTAGGCCCAAAAACCGAATTCACTCAATGAGTGAAAAAAATATCTCTGAACATGTTCAGTAATTTAAAAATTTCCAAAATGCAAAAATTTGTGTTCTGGCTGTTTTTAAACACTCAGAATGTGTTCTGAAGTACAGGCTAACACCACAACATGTTCTGGAGGCATTCTGTGCATTACTTTATTCGCCACGATAAAAGTAAAGATCCATTCGCAGTAAAAAAAAATAACGCCTAAAACATAGACGCTTTCACGATGCAAGATTTTACAATCTGCTGATTTACACACACGTGCGTGTGTGCACGCATATATATATATATATATATATATATATATATGTAAGATTGCACTCTTAGTTATCCTATCTACTCGTTCCATCTTATCTTCTCTTTCTTTCGTTTACTCTTTTGTCGTCATTCCTTCATGTCCCATCCTGTTTCATTATCCTCTCGTCTTTATAATAATTGTAATTTTCGTTAACCAGTATTTCTTACTGCTTTAGTAGCAGTCGTGTTTTCGTATGTGTTAGCTCGTACTGTTATTTTCGTATTTCTTTTCGTACTTTCTATATTATTTCGTACTTTTCATTATTCTCGAAACGAACTTATTTTGAATTCGTTTCCAAATAAAACGCATTCTCCATTTCGTCTCGAGTGTTCATTGAATAAGATCGCCGATCTTATAAATTCAAAATCTCTCGTTTCGTTCTTTTTTTTTTCTTTTGTGCCACCCCACTGTTAGCTCGTTTGTGTGCCTTGCACTCACTACTTTCGTAACTTTTATTGGTTACTCCTTTTGCTCGCCACTTTCGTAAAAATTTTTTTTTCATCGATCATTAAGTCTGCTGTTTCTTCTTTGGTTCGTGCAAAGTTTATGCTCCGTGCGGAACCCGTTCCTGGTGACTCCCGTACCACGGTCGTTAATCTCATCTGGATACAGTCGTTGGACGATGACGATCCAGAAAGATTCGCTTTCCCTGAGGAATATCAGTCTCCTTTGCAGCATGAGTCTTTGTTTGCGATTCCAGTCGCAAAGAATGCTAAGAGGGATTTGGCCCCCAGATGGAAAGAACGAACTTTTAAGCTCACCTTGCCACCTGATGTTGCAGCATTATACTTTGATGAACATGGTAACACAGTCTTCCGTAGTACTATGTTAAATGTCTTCGACCCTAGGGATTTGGTACAGCCGCCACGTTCATCACCGTCTATCACCTCTGCCACTGAAGTACCTTCAGCTTCTCTGGCTCATCCTCGTTCGTTGTCTTCCATTGTGAAGGACGCTGTACTTACAAAATTCAGTCCGAAAAATAATGTAAATCCGGAAGCCTGGATCAAGATATTTGAATCCGAGTGCACTCGTCTTAACATCGCTCAGGACCGATTTTGGGAGGTAATTCATCTTTTCCTGGATGACGGAGCTGAGAAGTGGTATACCACTACTCAACTCTGTCATACAGACACATCGTGGGATTTCTGGAAATCATCATTTATCGACAACTTCGGAATACGTGGTCTCGCAGCAGTTCGTTCGGCGTACAATTACAGCTACAGGTTTGGTTCATTGTCCGATTATTGTCAAAATAAACTCAGTTTACTCGCTTCTCTCAATCCAAAGATGACCGAATTCGACAGGATTTGTCACGTAGCGTTAGGTTTGCCACTAAACCTGCAGGATCGTATTAATCTTCACGAGGTGAACACTCTCGGTAAGCTTTTAAGCACAATTAATTCATTCGATAAGCCGTCGACACGTTCGAACTCGTCTTTTAATTCGTCTTCTTCTATGTCAAATTCGTCTTTGTCTTCTTTCTCCTCGCAACGTAATAGTAATAATTTTTGTTCGTATTGTATCTCGAAGGGTTACGGTAAATTCCCTCACCTAGAAAAAAATTGCTATAAAAAAGAGAGAGATCAACCTAATCGTACTTTTACTCGCAACAGTAACGTAAAAAATGAAACCCCTTCGAAGGCGATTCATACTTTGAACGTCAATGATGAACTTGTTAAGGAAGTACAAACATTAACAAAAAATGAGTGACGCCCTCGTTCATTGTGTTAGACGTACTTGTCACTGGTTTAAAGGGAAAGGGTCTCTACGACCCAGGAGCTAATGCATCTGTAATTTCGTTAAATATGCTTAAAAAAATTCCTCATTATAAGTTCCTTCCTACTAAATCAGAGTACAGCACAACGAACGGTAAGGGCGCCATTCTGGGCATGACTATGCTCAACATTTCGATTAAAGCTATCTCGCATCGTGTACTTCTTTACGTGCTCGACTCTAACAATTTTTGTTTCGATTTTCTTATTGGTCTGGATCTCATCCCAATGTTTAAACTCTCTCTAGATCATAATCTTATTATTTCGCAAAATAACGTAACTTTGCCTCCTGATAATTTAATACCGACAAAAAATAAAATTTCAATAAATAATAGTAACGTAATATGGAATGAATACATGCCGCATGAGCTTTTTACATCTAAAGTAACGCATCTTGATAAAGAAAAGAAAAATATTATCTTTAACGTAGTACAGAAAAATCATGCGTTCGGCAAAAGTAAATTCGACGTTGGTAATGTCACCAAGTACGAGTGTTCTATTAGTTTATCAAAAGATACGTACATAGCGAAAAAACCGTATCGCTGTACGTTTGAAGATCAGGAGGAGATTTCGAAGCAATGTAGGGAATTGTTAAATAGTGGTATTATCGTCCAATCCATGTCTCCTTTCGCTTCTCCTGTTACAATGCAGTTTAAGAAAGAGGGTCTGTGCGCCAAGAAAACTAAAACTCGCATGTGTGTTGACTATCGGGCTTTGAACAAGATCATCATTCCTGAGAGTCAGCCTTTTCCTCTCATTGATGAGATTTTGACGAGAACTCGGGGCTGCTCATGGTTTTCGGCGCTGGATATTAACGCTGCTTTCCATTCTATTCCAATTCGAAAGTCGGATAGGTTTAAAACAGCGTTTATTACCCAGCACGGACATTATGAGTGGTGTTCGATGCCTTTTGGTCTTAAGATCGCTCCGGCCATCTTTCAACGCATCTTGTATGGTATTTTCTTAGGTAACAATTTAACGTCATTCGCTTTGAATTATCTCGATGATATTTTAATTTTTTCACGCTCGTTCGATGAGCATATGTGTCACATTCAACGTGTTATTGATGTCATTTACGCAGAGGGTTTCCGCCTCAACTTCAAGAAATGCAATTTTGCTATGTCTCCCATTCCTTATTTGGGTCATATTCTGGGGCCCAACACGATCCAACCTCTTCCAGACAATTTAATTGCAATTAACGAATTCCCAGTTCCTTCCTCCAGAAAAAATGTTCGTCAATTTATCGGGAAGGTGACTTACTATCGTAAATTTATCCCTAAAGCATCTTCTCTTTTAGAACCTTTCCACAATCTCCTTAGGAAAAACGTCCCCTTCCGCTGGTCTTCCGAATGTCAAACTAGCTTTGATAAAGCCAAATGCCTTCTTACATCCTCTCCCATCTTGGCTGCCTTTGATCGGAATCGTCCTATTTTCATTCACACTGACGCTAGTGGAGTGGGAATTGGGGCAGTTTTGAAGCAGACTCAGGATGATGGGGATATCAAACCTGTCGCCTTTTTCTCTCGAAAATTGTCGGATGCGCAGAAAAAAAAGAAAGCCATTTACATTGAGAGTTTGGCCATTCGGGAAGCTGTTCGATATTGGCGCTTTTGGCTGATCGGTCGCCACTTTACCGTTATTACCGATCACAAGCCTTTACAACATCTTAATCTCAAAGCTCGTCCTGATGAGGAACTTGGCGATTTAGCCAACGAACTCCTTCAGTTCGACTTTGATGTCCTCTATGAACCTGGTCCTTTGAATTACGAAGCTGACTCACTTTCTCGGAATCCTGTCCTCGAATCATCTGATGCTACTGATCCTCTGTTACCTATTTTTAATTTTCTCTCATTTAGCGATATTTCTTCCTTGCAGTCGAATGTAATTAAGTTAGATCATGATATTTCTAAGCACGGACTTGTATTTCGTAATTTGAAGGGGAGATTACGCATTGTTCTAGATCAGCCTGCTGGTGAACAACTCATCAAGCTTGTTCATGAAAAACTGGGTCACGTTGGTTCAAAACATGTCATCGCTGTTATTACTCGTTATTTCACATTTCCACAATTATACACTCTTGTTACTTCTTTTTGTCAAAAATGTATTGTATGTATCGAAAATAAGTCTCGTAGAACTCGCCGCAGTGCTGAGTTAGGTATCATCGGTCCGGCCTCTGCTCCTTTCGAAATCATGTCCCTCGACACCATTGGTGGCCTTGGACATGGTAAATCACCCCTTTCATATCTACACCTTTTAGTCGATCATTTTTCACGTTACGCTTACATTCTATGTTCGAAAGGTCAATCGGCTCGGGAGATGATTTCCCTTATTGATTCGGTCCATAAAAGTAATCCAATTGGAACACTTTTGACGGATCAGTATGGGGGGTTGTCCTCTGGAGAGTTTGAGACCTTCTGTTCCCACTCTAATATCAATCATGTTTTCGTCGCAGTGGACAGTGCCACCTCAAATGGTTTAAACGAACGTTTAAACCAGACGTTGGTAAACCGTATCCGCTGTGCGAAAAATGATTCTTCCTCTTCTTGTTCGAGGAAAAGTTGGACTGTTTTAGCGTCTGAGTGTGTTGAACAGTACAACAAAACCCCTCACAGTGTTACAAAGTTTTCTCCCTCTTATCTTCATCTTGGTGTTCTTGATGACTTCGTTCCACAATGTCTATTCGATCCCCCTAACCTCACTGCGGATCGAGAATTAGCATATCGTAACTCAGTTATGTACCATAATTATAATAAAAGAATGTATGATAAATGTAAAAACAAAATCGAATTTGACGTAGGGGACTCTGTTTTTATCGACAATGGTAGTAAGTTAAATCGTAATAAGCTCGATAAACTTCGCATAGGACCGTACAAAATTGTTAAACGTTTATCGCATAATGTATTTATCATCCATGTTGGGCGAGGACCACTTTGTAATCGAATCTATCACGCCAGCAAATTAATCTTATTCGATAAATGTAAATCATAAAATGTAATTAATGTTATTCCTTTTCTCTCTTTTCTTTTCATTCCTTCTGTTCCTAAACGAGTGGGGAGGGTGCATGTAAGATTGCACTCTTAGTTATCCTATCTACTCGTTCCATCTTATCTTCTCTTTCTTTCGTTTACTCTTTTGTCGTCATTCCTTCATGTCCCATCCTGTTTCATTATCCTCTCGTCTTTATAATAATTGTAATTTTCGTTAACCAGTATTTCTTACTGCTTTAGTAGCAGTCGTGTTTTCGTATGTGTTAGCTCGTACTGTTATTTTCGTATTTCTTTTCGTACTTTCTATATTATTTCGTACTTTTCATTATTCTCGAAACGAACTTATTTTGAATTCGTTTCCAAATAAAACGCATTCTCCATTTCGTCTCGAGTGTTCATTGAATAAGATCGCCGATCTTATATATATATATATGTAAGAATATGTATTCACATTCTTAAAATAACCACAGTTTATGTCTGTGTTTCGCACTTGCTGATATAGTGAGTTGCAGAGATCTCTCATATATATATTAGATTTGTATTATATTCATCTATTGATGGATTTTAAGTATGGAAAGATGAAAGATGTGTCTACATGATTCTTCATTATTTTCTAAAGAGCTTACAAATCCATCAATACATGCCAAGCTAGTGGGATGATCTTGAGGAAGACGGAATGCTAATTAGTAAACAATCAGCTCAGTTCTTTCCCTAGTGCGGCTCCCCCTTGAAGAATGGGGATGTAAGAATATGTATTCACATTCTTAAAATAACCACAGTTTCTGTCTGTGTTTCGCACTTGCTGATATAGTGAGTTGCAGAGATCTCTCATATATATATTAGATTTGTATTATATTCATCTATTGATGGATTTTAAGTATGGAAAGATGAAAGATGTGTCTACATGATTCTTCATTATTTTCTAAAGAGCTTACATATATATATATATATATATATATATATATATATATATATATATATAAGATCCGACAGGACCTCAAATGATGGCGACAATTGAATGAATGCAAACTTTTATTAAATTAGAATTCAAAACAAAAGTCGCGAGGTAACTGCAAGCTTAGTAAGAAAGTGCAGAAGGCAAAGAGGAAGTGTACAATACATACGAAAGTGAAAAAGTGAATGAAACGAGAGAAAAGAAAAGAAGAGACAATGACACAGGGAATCGTGTATGAGAGCAGGTTGAGAATGGAAAAGTTGAGTGAGCGTAGAAATGAGATAACAAAAGTGGACGTGAAAGATGACGTGTGGAGAGGAGCAATATGATAGGAATCTTACATCCCCCCACCACAAGTCATTTTGAAACAAAGGTATGCAAAGGAAGGTGAAGGAAAACAGTCAACGTGTACAGAGTATTAATTTGCTAGCGTGGTAAAGTCTTTTCTAAAGAGGTCTGTTACCTGTACAGATGTCATAAACATTATTTGAAACTTTATCGGTATTAACAAACAGGCCTATACGAAGCTTGTCTAACTTGTCGCGATTAAGTTTATTGCCGTTGTCGACAAAGACACGGTCACCTACGTTAAAGTCGATACAGGTTTTATTACGGTTGTACAATTTCTTATTATAGTTGTGATTCTTAATGCTATTTTTAAGTGCTAATTCACGATCAGCAGCTAGGTTAGGGGGATTGTTAAGGGGAACAGGTAGAATACTGACTGGTATGCCGGTGAGTAAGTAAAAAGGAGCAAATTTTTTAACGCTATGCGGAGAGTCGTTATACTGCTTAACGCACTCTGATGCGATAGCAGCCAAACTTCTCTTAGGATTAGAGGACACGTCATTTTTCATGCAGTGGATACGGTTCACCAACGTTTGATTTAGATGTTTGTTTAAACCATTTGAGAACGCACTATCAACCGCAGTGAAAATATGACGTATGCTTGAGGAGGAACAGTAGGATTGGAACTCGTCGGAAGATAGACCACCTTATTGGTCAGTCAAAAGAGTACCTATCGGATGACTCTTATTAACCGACTCAATGAGTGATATCATATCTCGAGCCAACTGTCCTTTTGAACATAGGGTGAATGCATAGCGGGAAAAGTGATTGACGAGGAGGTGAAGATAACAAAAGGGAGAGTTATTATTCCCAAAGCCACCAATGGTGTCTAGGGAAATTATCTCAAAAGGAGAAGAGGCAGGACCGAGGAATCCTAACGAGTTTGGCAAGATTTATTCTGAATACACACGTAACAATTACGACAGTACGACTCAATAAGTTTATACATATTAGGAAATGTGAAATTATTGCAGATTATCGACGAGACGTGTTGCGACCCAATGTGGCTTTTCGAATGTACAAGTTCTATAAGCTTTTTGCCAGCGGCGGAATCTAAAATTATACGAGTTTTATTACGAAATTTACGAAATACAATACCCGACTTAACAAAATCTGTAGGTAGTTTAACGAGATTAGATTGGAGTTTTTGAATATCGCCAAGACAGAGGAAATTAAAGGAGGGAAGAATTGGTTCAGGAAGGATATCATCGGGAGAAGAATCCAAAACTGGATTTTGGCAGAGACAGTCAGCTTCATCGTTACAGGAACCAGGACAATAGAGGATATCAAAGTCAAACTGAAGAAGTTCGTTAGCGAGATCGCCAAGTTCCTCATCAGTGCGAGCTTTGAGATTGAGATGCTGGAGAGGCTTGTGATCGGTAATAACGGTGAAATGGCACCCAATCAACCAAAAACGCCAGTAACAAATAGCCTCACAAACCGCCAGTCTTTCGATGTAGATCGCTTTCTTTTTCTTCTGGCCATTTGACAACTTTTTTAAGAAATAGGCGACCGACTTTTGTGAGCTGTCCGACTGAATCTGTTTCAACACTGCGCCAATACTCACTACTCACTCCACTAGCGTCAGTGTAAATGAATATTGGTTTCGTGTGATCAAAAATTGCCAAGATGGGAGCTGAGACAAGAAGGTGTTTAATTTTCTGGAAACTGGCTTGACATTTGCTTACCAGGAAAAGGGGATGTCCTTACGTAACAAGTTATGAAAGGGCTCGAGGATAGAGATGGAATTGGGAATAAACTTACAATAAAAGTTGACCTTACCTAGGAACTGACAAATGTTTTTTTTGGAAGAAGGAATGGGGAACGAAGTGATAGCGATTAGATTGTCTTGGAGGGGTTTAATGGTATTGGGCCCAACAACATGACCCAGGTAACAAATGGAGTTAGTGGCGAAGTTACATTTCTTAAAGTTTAAGAGAAAGCCTTCCTCGAAGACGGCATTAATAACTTGATTGACTTGATGCAAGTGTTCTTCGAACGAATGTGAAAAAATAAGAATATCGTCGAGATAGTTTACGGCGAATGAAGAGAGATTTTTACTTAAAAGTATTCCGGACAAAATCCATTGGAAGACAGCTGGAGCATTTTTCAAGCCGAATGGCATAGAGCGCCATTTATAGTGTTCATGCTGAGTAATGAAAGCCAACTTTTATCTATCACACGAACAAATCGGGATAGACCAAAACGCCATATTAATATCAAGAGCGGAAAACCACAAACAGCCTCTCGTTTTGGTCAAAATTTCGTCGATCAACAGGAAAGGCAGACTCTCCGGGATTAAGAGCTTGTTTAATGCCCGGTAGTCAACACACATTTGCGTTTTGATTTTAGCTGAGCTAAAGCCCTTTTTCTTAAATTGCATTGTTACGGGTGAAGCGAAAGGAGACCGGGATTGCAAGATCATTCCAAAATTTAATAATTTGCTACATTGCCTATCTATTTCCTCTTGATCCTCAAAAGTGCACCTGTACTGTTTTTTAGCTACAAAAATGTTTTCCGATAAATTAATTGAGCACTCGTATTTCTTAACATTTCCAACATCAAAGGTGTGCGTGGCAAAAGCAAAATGATTTTTTTCGATTAAACATTTAATAATATTTTTGTTTTGGACATCAAGATGAGAAACTTTGGAATCGAACATATCGAGAGACAAGTAGTCGTTCCATATTATGTTATTATTTAATGAAATTTAGGATTCTTTATTTACGTTATGTTGGCTTAATTTTAATTTGTGGTTGAGTGCGAGACCAAAAAGCAGTATCAAATTGAGGGTTATAATGATATTGTACTGAAATTTTTCTGAATCAAGAACATAAAGGAGTACTCTTCTCGTAATTTCCAAAATTTTGATATCAAGTACAGAGATACCAAGGACAATGCCCTTTCTGCTTGTGTTGTAGGTAGAACGTAGGGGAAGAAACTTGTAATTGTTTAATTTTTTTAGTGCGTTCAGTGTAATCGCTGATGCGTTGGCACCTGGGTCATACAGATCATTTCCTTTTACATCACCATATTCTACCTTAAGCACAACAAACGAGGGCCTTACTCGTTTTTTGAATCGAGTTAATTTCCTCCTGTAATTCCTCTAATTCTAAATTGTGGATAGCTTTAGGTGAAGAATCTGATTTATTTACGTTAGCTGGCGGATTGTTTCAACGAGAGTCCTTGAACTTCGTGAAGCAATTGCGCTCAAAGTGGAAACGTTCGAAGCACTTTTTTTAGCAGTATGGGCAAGGGGTCTTTGGTTTTAGAGAGGAAAAAGCAGAGGACCGAGAAGATGGAAAATTAGGCAGCGCAGATGAAATGCTTCGAGTGGGTTGGTGGTCAAAAGAATTAATGGTACTTAGTAGCTTACTCAACGTATTATTTTCGGCCATGTTGATGCAGTCGTGGAGATGAGGAGGCAAACCAACGATAAGCTGGCCAATTTTTGTGAGTTTGTGCATCTTTGGGTTGAACGAAACGAGGAGATGAAGTTTGGATTGAACGTAATCACTGAGGGAGCCACTAATGTAACAGTACAAAAATGCTGCACAAGTGGCTGCGATACCCTGCTGGCCAAAATTATCCATGAATGAAGTCTTCCAGAATTCCCACGATGTGGATTTGGTGGTCAAACGAGTTGTACTGAACCATTTCTCTGCGGAGTCCTCGAGGAAGAGACGGAGAATTTCCCAAAAACGAGAGGTGGGAATTGTGAGACGGTTGCACTCGGACTCAAAAATGTCGATCCAAGCTTCCGCATTTTCAGTAGACTTGCCACTGAATTTTGGCACAACGGCGTCTTTAATTACCGAAGTAAAAGGTCTCTCTGGTTTTTTGGCAGCCTGAGTAGGAGAATTTGGTACAGAGGGGGCGGCGGATTTGGAAGACTTTTCTAAGGTGGAATCATTGATTTCAAGTTCATCCAACATGTGGCCCAGGAACACAGGGTTTCCTACGGAGTCGACATATGTGCGGAGTAAATCACCTTCCAGTGTTACTTTGAACAATTTTCTACTCCATCGCTTCTCAGGAATGTCATGGTTTGCAAGAGCGGCGGTTGGGACTGTGAAAAGTTTGGCATGATGGGTTGTGGCCTTGTGTTGCACAGGAAACACATAAACGGCGTCATCATCTGGAAGTTCCACAGAATACATGTGAGTGATGGAAGATTTGCTGTTGGTTGGATTTGGTTTGTGTCGGAGCGTAAAACGGAGTTTCATAGAAGACATAATTAAAGTAAAAACACATGACAAATGCACAAAAATTTCGAGTGTAAACTTCACAAGAAGGAAATTAAAGTGACAAGAAAAATTCGAAAATGCAAAACTGTTTTGAATTTATAAGATCCGACAGGACCACAAATGATTCGGCGACAATTGAATGAATGCAAACTTTTATTAAATTAGAATTCAAAACAAAAGTCGCGAGGTAACTGCAAGCTTAGTAAGAAAGTGCAGAAGGCAAAGCGGACGTGTACAATACATACGGAAGCGAAAAAGTGAATGAAACGAGAGAAAAGAAAAGAAGAGACAATGACACAGGGAATCGTGTATGAGAGCAGGTTGAGAATGGAAAAGTTGAGTGAGCGTAGAAATGAGATAACAAAAGTGGATGTGAAAGATGACGTGTGGATTGGAGCGATATGATAGGAATCTTACATATATATATGTAACGTTAAAATTAGAATTTGATCCTTTCTAGTTTTGATTAGTCTAAACTAGAATTTAAAAATGCGTTAGGCAGTTTAGGTTTTTTCAGTTTATCCCTATTGAGGATTAGTCGACCCCACACTCACGCAAAAAAAAAATTTCTAATGATATTAGAAATTAAATATATTAAACCTATAGGCATAGATATTTTTTTTTTGTTTGTAAATAAAAAATTCTCACACACTAGGTAACTTGTTTTGACTAGGCACTATTAGTATCAACAAGAAATTAATTTTCTTGTCTTACCTAATAGGTCAGAACTAGAACCACTCAATGCATTTTACAATTTTAGTTCAGATTAGTCAAAACTAGAAATGACCAAATTCCAGTTTTTATGGTAACATATATTTATAAAATTTAAAATTAAAAAAAAAAAACTGAAGTTGGGTATCTCAAACTGCATGATAAAAGCATAAAGCAATGCCTTTTTAAGTAGGTCTACAAAATTATCTACCAATTAAAATGGATCTTATGAAATGACCAGCGACAAGGGGTGGGTATGTTTTTTGTTTCACGACATCAGAAAAATGTTGACACTATATTTGGAAATTCATACCGATACATACTTACAGGGTGTTCACTTCTTAACTGCTTCGTAGAAAAATATACCCGTATTGTGTTTTTATAACTTGAAAAATCCTCATAATTTTCTCAAATAATGACAAGTAGTAGTTCCAAATAAAAATTTTTCGACAAATCAAATGGTAAAAGTTTCGTGGTTGTATTATCAATATTGCGGAAAATATTAACAAAATTGCTGATGGATATGACACTTTTTGAAGAGAGCTAAAACAGTTTTTAAAACCAAAAACTTTTAAACTTTCTCATCAACAACATAAAGAAAATGGTATTTTCGGATATTAACGCAGTTTATTATGCAATAAATGTTCAGGCAACAACTTGATGACTTAGGCTATCATAAAACTCCGGTCTCATTCGAGCCTATGAGGACTCACTGGTATGAGGAAAAGGGGCTTGGACCCCTTGACAAAAGTTGTGGCCTCAAAGGGCAGGCAAATAATCGTCCTTGTGACGTTTAACACACAAATTACGTTCGATCATAATTACCTGTATGTACTTGCAGGTAATGTACGAGTACCAAATTGTGACACAATAAGATGATGTCACGATTTGTACACAAACTGGCCAGCCATCTCTTATCTCGATAGGGGATGATGCCACCTGGCCGTTCTCACCAACGTACATATTATCTTACATACGTGTGTTTGTGTGCGAGTAAATAAGCCGTATATAAACCACCCGAATCGGCTCTAAAATCGCCAGTGTTTAGTCTGGTTCTGGCTTACCCGTACTTGTGTACGAAGTGGCTGAACACGCTTAAATTCTGTAGAATTTCCTTCTAGTGAGAATATCTCTCACAACAAGGTATTCCACAGAGCCCAATACTGAGAATTAATACACTCTTTTTCATCCCTACAGAAGTCTTTAAGAAAATCCTAAAATTGGTTATTAGCACACATATCTACTTGTAATTTCAGTTTTCACCCCTTTCCACCTCCCTGACAGTTGAATTCAGAGAAATCCTAGAATTTCTTCGTAGGCAATAATAATTGTATTCGCTATTGGCTCGAACGAAAAGCTAATTAATGGGTCAGCAATTAGAAAAATTATCGAGTAATATGTTTAAACATATTTAGGTCTCAGCAACTCCTCAAGAAATGAATTTAAAGAAAATGGTTTATCTCAGGTTGTAGTCAGTAATGATGTGATGACTTTCACTTCTTCCAAATTTCACAATTTCCTTAACTGTCACGACATCAAGCGCAGATTGATAGCACCAACCTATCCAGTAAGTTGTGGATTAGCTGCTAGATATGACTGCTCAAATCATGAAGAAAAAAAGAAAAAGTAATAAAACAAAACAAGAATACTCAAAAGTGTGTAGGCATGCGTACTTTAATTACGTCTCTCGCTTCAAAAATCCAACCAATTATCTATCAGTTTTTCTGTCCTCAAATAAAATTTTCTTGGTTGTCAGCTCAGGTCAACTCTCGACCGTATTATTCCTGTAACGCCAGAAAATAGGTGTTGGTTCAGAATTTGTTACCTATTTTTGACGTTGACACTTTACAAAATATTTATTTGAGGAAGACCATAAATAAATATTTATAATTAAATAAAATAGACTTTATAATTTAAACTTGAATGTCCTAGATATCCACACACTATGGTGGACCTTAACTTTATTGAGAGATTTAAACTTCAATTAATTTTCAACATAAATCTTTTTATAAAATATAATATTTTCATTTACAACACAGTAATAGATAAAATGAACAAATTAAAATAAAGAAATGAACTGAACAAAAAATAATAGAATTGAACAAATTAAAATAACGAATTGAACATTTTGTTCTTCAGAGTTAGAGTTTTTATAATTTAATTTTTACATAGTAAGAAGAAGAAATGGTAAGAAATAGTGGGATTAGTTTATTGTGATTGGTTATTACCAAAAAGAAGGAGAATTGACATTTTCCAGTATTAGGCAGATATTTCAATTAAGGTACACGTGTGTGACACTAACTGAGGTCAACCACAATTGTTTTTTTGTGTGGAAGAGAATTTTCATCGAATTCAGACGATACCATTTCCTATTAGGTTTATATTAAGAAGAAGAAGAGTAATAGAAGTGTGAGAAATAAGAAAATAAAACGAATAATTTCGTTTGTGTAAAAATATAGGCGGACATTTAGAAAATGTTCGTCTATATTTGTTACACAATTCTCCGGGAGGATAAAAAAAGAGGGAAAAAAAAATTTTTTTCAACGTCCAATCATAATAAAGAAATTGAGAAGAGAGAGAGTGAAAAAAAAATTTATCCTATTATTTAAACTTAATAGTATTAGAAAGATTATACGAAATTCACGAAAGTATATTAGTTTAATATAATACATCTTATAAACTAGTTTCGTCGTGTTTCATTAATTTTTGTATAATGCTAGAAGTTTGAGTACTTTCTTAAAATAATAAACAATTGAAATGATTATAAAAATAAGTGTAATAGTTATGATTATAAGCCATAAGAGAAATATCATATTTATTAAGGTAAAATTATCATTAAGGTCTATATTTGGGATTTTTAGTTCAAAAGATTTTATTTTTTTTTTGAGTTGGTTTATTGGGGTTATATGAGGTACAAAGTTTTTCCAATTAGGATTATACAATTTTTTTGTTGATAAGTCAATAGCAATATCAAACGTTTCATCTGGATCTGAAAAATAGGTCCAAAGGATGGGTAGATGATTTTCGATTTTTATAGATTCTTCCATAGAAGATGTGAGACAAGGGGTTTCTGTTGGTATAATCATAGTACTTTCATTTTTTTGATTGATGTCTTCAATTTGTATGTGGCAAGGAACTTCTAGGATGAAAGTTCCAGGTAGGGAATTATTAATGTTTAATTTTTCCGAAGTTTTCGTGATAGAGTTCGTTGCAATAAGTGCATTGAAATTTATCACGGCAAATTTCGTATGTCCAATTGGGTGGACCAGAGTTTGATTGTTATTCTCAGAACATTTAAAAGAACAGGATTGTAATAAATTTATGTTTAAATTTTGGAAAAAAAAGGTTTTTAGCACAAGAAGACAGTTTGTCACTTCCTCGATTAGATGGAAGATAACAAAGTGGCTTGTCTGGGTTACAGAAGTGGAGATTAGTTCCAGAGATATATCTCACAGTGTTTGATCGTATCTCATGGATTAGAATCCAGGCTTCTTGATCCCAGTTACATAGTTCATTCGAGTGACTTCTGAAAGTTAATGGAATAAAGTCAAACACTTCGTATTTGGAATTTAATTTTTTTAGTGGGATTTTAATTTCAATTTCTAAAGAGTCATTAAAAAAATTACAATTTACCAAATCTGCATGATAATAGTTTGATAAATCATTAAGTGGGATTGCTAGATCAAGATCTAGATTTTTAATTTTATTTTGGAGTGAGAATATATCTTTTTCTAAAATTATTTTTGATATAATGGTTGAGGGGATTATGTGATTTTTACAAGATGAAAGAATGTTAGTCAAACGAAAGGTATTTACGAGATAATTGTCGTAAAAACCTTGTAGATAATTTAGGGAAAGTAACAATTCGTGTTCATCCAAAGAGTTTTGTTCAAATGAGTTTGTATGTTTAACAAATTCGTACATATATTTATTTGTATGAGAAATAAAATTTTCTAAATTTGATGACGTATTCACAAGAGCCATATGTTCTTGGAATAGTTTGTTTTTTATAATTTCGTATTCGTTTTTTAGGGATAACTCATTTGTCAAGAAATTTCTACCGTCTCTGAAATTTAAGACGCGGCAGCAAAATTTTAGTGCATCACCAAAGAATGATCTAATCGGTGTGAATACACTTCTTTTGTTTCGAATTAATGATGGGTTTGTATAAAAGTCTTGCACGAGGGCAATGTTTTGTTTCTTAAGAATATTAATCGAGTTTTTAAGTCTTTTTGCCATTTCTGCATATCTGCAATTTTTCAATTCAGTATTTTTACATTCTTGGTGTTTGAATTTAGTTTTGAGAATTTTGTCTGCTGATTCGTATAGATCAAGTTTCAGAAAATATAAGATAGGTGCTGAATTTGAGTATACATGAATATTATTAATTTCGCTAAAATAAGCTCCAGTTGATGCAGTTGTAATTCGATACAAATCTGCTGAGGTACGTTGTGCTGATAAAGCAAGAATTTTGATGTTAAAAATTACAGTAAAAATTGGCAAAAACATTTTTCCTGAAACAAAGATAACATTGTATGTCGATCTAGTTTACTGCTGTATGAGCATACTTTTAGATAACAAACTGCATTTTTATTGTAAAGATAAGTTATAATTTTTTCCTAGATTTCGCATTGAATTAGTTTATTTAGCAATTTGTTTTTCCCCTAGGTTATAAGGGGCATTTGTCTATTATTTTTTTAATATCAGTTTTACCTATTCTGTCGTACTTGGTTGGTCGTATACGTTCTGGTGTTAGTGTTTATTTATTTCAAATTGTTTTAATATAAAAAGTTTTTTCATATTTTTTTCTTGTTTTATTTTTCGTGATTTTTTATTAATAATTTTATTTACTACCGATTTATTCCTGCTATTATTGTTTTTTGTTTTTATTCGGTTCTTTCGGGAGAAAAGTTTATTTATTTAAAAAAATGTCTTTGTTCTTCAATTCGGTCAACGAGCGGGTGTTTGTGGATACAGGCCGGATCGAGGCCAACGAGACGTGGAGTTTCTCTCATCTGCTGGGGAATAAAGTGTCACACTACCAATCGTGTGGCTGTTTTTTCCAGTTTTTCCTGGCGACACATCGACTGTTTAATCTAGCGTATATGTTTGCCGGGAAATCAGAAGATGAGGAGCTGGCACGGTCATTCACCCTACTTTGGTTCGGTGACGAGTCAATGCGACAGGACCAGTTTGGTTGGGAGCATTTTGTTCCATTTCAATGTTGTAAGGGGGCTGAGGAGATTATTCGGAAATTATTGTTCGAACTTGGATGCTTCTATCCGAGGTGTCTAAGTTTCGAATTTGGAACAACTGGGCTCCGATTAATACTTGGTGTTCAAGTTGATCACCAAGTTCGTCGGGACCTAGGGATATTGTCTGGCTTATTCGTTGGATTAGTTTGCATTTCGCAATATTCCAACGAATACGTCAGGGTCAAAATTATTCATGTCGACTCGCACATGCTTAGGAGTCAACTTATGAATCCTGATGCTTTCAAATTTTTAAATTTTTTTAACCAAACTTTCGGTCCTAGGCTGACTCTCTGGTATCTGTAGTGGTGTTTGAGTTTGAGCGTCACTACACTGCTACTGAGCGGAATAATGCAGTTGCTGCCCTAACAGGGTGGCAAATGCATGATGATTTAGTATATACATTCCGTTTGGACTCAACAGCAGCGGATACTCGGGAGCCAAGCCAGGGGTATGTAGCCGCTGTTCAGGCCAAAGATGAAGCCACCGAGTTGAATGACTCCGAATGTTCGATGCCGCCAACTACGATCAGCTCCACCAGCAGTGAGAATCTGGGCACGTTCCTAGAGGGCTATGCCGATACCTGGGCCAATTTTATGCAGTAGGGTAAGTAAAAAAAAAATTTACTATTTTTAAGATTTGCTTCTTTAAATTTTTATACCTTTTATTGTTGTTATTTTTTATTTTTTTTTTGGAATGGGAGAGAGAGAGAGAGAGAGAGAAAAAAAGGGGTAATCTTAACCTAAGTTTAGGGACAGGTACTAGACTGTACACATCCCTTGTTTTCGTGTATTTTACAAGGGCGGCCCCTTGGTTTAGCTACGATTTGGGTTGGGGGAAGGTATTTGGGTTTTTTATTATCGTCAATTCTTGGCGTATATGGGATAAGTCGACGTACGTGAACTGTTTCGTCGTATGCTGTATTATCAGCATTTTTAATACAGATTGTATAGTTTAGTTCACTCACTTTTTTAATAACCTTGTGTGGTCCAGTGAACTTCATTTTATTTTTTGCTACGTTTTTAGATTGACGTAGTAAAACTAGGTCATTGGGTTTAAATTCCATTGTTCTATGGTGTGTGTTATAATGTTTCGCGTTTTTATCCGATGCTTTTTTTGCAAGATCGGGAATTTTTTCTCGTGTTTCGAGGAGAGTTTTAATTTCTTCCTCTCGAGGTTTTGTTGAGTTAGTATTATTTGGGATTTCAGGTAAATTAATTTTTGGGTTATATCCATGTAATAAATAAAATGGAGTTTTGTTATTGAAATGTTCAATGGGACTTGTATTATAGGCAAATACAATTTTTTTCAAAGTATCAAGCCATTCAGATTCGTCAGATGGTTGATATTTCGAGAGTGATTTTTTAATTACACCGTTAATTTTTTCTACAAGTCCTTGAGTTTGGGGAGAATATTTCGATGAGTACACTAAGTTAATATTATTTTCTTTACAAAATTTTCGGACGGCTTCATTGGCAAAATGAGCTCCGTTGTCACAAGAGATTTTTGATGGGGGACCATAAGTATGATTTATAAATTTTAATAATTTAATTACGCGTTCTGCGTTTGGGTTTGGTGTTGGATGAATAGTACAAAAATTTGTACTCTTGTCCACAGCTACGAGTACATAACCGTGTTTGTAGTCTGTATTTAGTTTTCCTATAAAATCAATCTCATTGTGTGAGAAGGGTTTTGGATTTTTGATTGGTATATGTTTCAAATGGCCAATTTGTTGGGGGAATTTTGAGCCATTTGACATTCGTGACATGACATAACGTATTCAGTCACTTTTTGTGTCAAATTTTTAAAGAAGAATTGAGATTTTACTTTGTTTTTTGTTTTTTTAATTCCAAAATGTCCTTCGTGTAGGGGATCATCGTGTAATTTTTTAAAAATTTGTGGCACTAATTTTTCAGGAATAATAGTCACTGCTTCGTCGTAAGATGAAGTCAGGGTTGGTAATTTTTTTAAGATTTCGTTTTCATCTGTAAAATACAGTTGAATAGAACGATTTAATTTTTTTAATAAATTTTTATTCTTTTTAATTTCATTAAAGTTTAGTAAAGAAATAACATTTTTCCAATGTGGATCATTTTCCTGCATGGATTTTAAATTTTGGGGTAATTCAATTGGTGTCTCTTTGGGTTTTTGGAAAGTTGTAGAGGAATTTTCAGGTTGATCAGTTTGATATTCCTCAGTAATATTTGAGACTGGGTTTAATAATTTTTTTGAATTGGGAGTTTTTTTAGAAATTTCGACATTTTTGTCGTGAGTATTTTTCCTGTCTTCTTTTGAAGAGGCACGGGTTATTACATTTTTGTAATATTGTTTGGAAGATTTGGGCAATTTGGGGAATGTGTGATATTGTTGGCCAAAGCCGGTTCTATCACTTGATAAACTGGGAAGGATGAATTTGATAAAGGAGGGTAGGAGGATTGGTTCGTATAAAACCATGTATTCTGATTTGGAGAAAACGCAGAATAGTAGGGTACCATTTGGGAGTTTTGGGGAGTGTTAATGGGATTATTATTTGGGTAAGTATTTTCAATTCTTTGTATCATACAAAGATTTTTAATTACATTAATATTTTTTTCTGGTTCAGCCAGTGAATATTTTTTGTCTACTAAAAATTCTCCTTGTTCAAATTTTGTCGTGAGGACGAGATAACATGTCTGCCATGCAATTATTTTTTCCAGCAATATGTTTAATTTTAAAACTATATTCATTTAATTTGGAGATTAATCGAATTAGCCTGGGGCTTGGGGTATTAAATCTTTGATGGTAGATCAAAGGTTTGTGGTCTGTGTATACTGTAAAGCGAAGGCTTAACAGATATCCACGAAAATGTGCCAGTGCATTAGTAATTGCCATCATTTCGAGATCGAATGAGCACAATTTAGCATGGGCTGGTTGGACTCTTTCTGAGAAATAGCCAACTGGGTGTTTATGTTTTGTTTTGGGATTAGTTTGGAGCAATACTGCACCAAGAGCAATTTTTGAAGCATCGACTTCAACACAGGTTTCGAGCTTTGGGTCGTAAATTGCCAAAACAGGTTTTGTAATCATAAATTCTTTTAATTTTTCAAAAATTTCGAGATGTTCCGAAGTTAATTTAATTCGGGCATTCGATCTGCTGTCTGTTCCTCTTAGCAAGTCGGTAAGGTGAGCAATGATTTTTGCTAAATTGGGGATTAATTTTCTATGGTAATTTATTGAACCAAGAAATGCTCTTAATTGTTTTAATGTATTTGGGGCATTTAAATTTTTTATGGCTTCTATGTTTTTATTTAGGGGGGACAGTTCGTTAAATCGAACAGTATGCCCTAGAATTTCAATTTCATTCATAAAAAATTGACATTTTGGTGTTTTAATTTTTAAGTTTCTGTTTTTTAGTCTCTTAAGGACTTCAGAAGTATTTTCAAGGCATTCCTCGAAAGTTTCACCAAATATACAAATATCATCTAAATAACAAATCATTTTTTTCCACAGAATATCGTGGAATATATGATCCATAATAGTTTGGAAGATTGAAGGGGAAATACTTAAGCCTATTGGGGTAGAGTTGTAAACGTATCCAATTCCGTCTACATTAATTCCAGTATACGCTTTAGATTCTTCATCTAAAGGTATTTGTAGGTATCCGCTATTTAAATCAATAGTGGAAAAAAAATTTTTATTTCGGAGCCAAGGCCAAATTACGTCTATCGAGGGGACTCGATTGTTATCCATAACAATTTGTTCGTTTAACCTACGATAGTCTACGAGAACTCGGTATACTCCTTCGGGTTTTTTCTTAACAAATATAGGGGATTCAAATTTTGATTTTTGTTTTCAACAAACTCCTGCTTTTACTAAATTGTCGATTAGTTTATGTAGAGCTTCGTGTTCAACATGTGAAAATTTAAAATTTTTGTACCTTAATGGTGAATAATCATCTAATTCAACATGTTGGGGTGGTACATCCGCAATTGTTACTTGGTCAGTTTTTCCTGTAAAAATTTCAATATATTCATTTATGGCTTTAAATGCCTTTTGTTTTTGTTCCCTTGTTGAATTTGGGTTTATTGGAATAGTATTTCCGTGATTATCTTTTAGGATAGAATCCTCTTTGACAGTTTCAATTTTGCAAATATCAAAATCTTCGTCGTCATCAACGATAAATTTACCAAGGTATTCACCTTGAGTTATTTCGCGTGTCCTATCACCGTAGTTAGAGGCCATCACGGTATCATCTTGAATACTTAAATAAAAATCAGTTAGGTATTCAGTTGATTCATTTTCAACAAATGACATATTTTCGGGAAGAGTTGCGATTACCATGTCGCTTTTGGGCTTAATATAAAATGTTTGGGGAGAAAATAATTTTATTGGTTTCTTAAGACCATATATTCCTTTCTTAGTAATTAAATCATTGTGGCATTGGGGCATATCAAAACTTCGCTCTTCGATGCCGCAGGGCAAAGTGAATTTATTTTTATTGAAGTCAATTTTTGCTTTGTGGGTTGATAAGAAATCATAACCCAGTATGACCGGTTCCACCAAATTTTGGACTACGTATACAGGATGTGGATAAACACAATGATCGATGGAGAATGTCACATTGGTTATTCCCTTGACCTCTAAAGGTTGATTGCCTGCTCCATGAAATCTGACAGTGGTTGGGTAGATTATTTCTTTAAAATTGACTTTTTTTAAAACATTTTCATCAACAATAGTTTGTTCCAAACCAGGGCCTACTAAGCTAATAATTTGTTTTCCGTTTATGGAAAATGGAAGGTGGAATTTGCATTTGGCTGTGCACTTAGCCTTATTTGGAAATTCTCCTTCAACTACACAGTTAGCTATTTTTGACCTTTCGTTCGTGGCATCCCTTACAGTTGATAAATCAGCTGCAAGGGGGAAACTTAGTTTTTTGAGCGTGTTTTGATATACCGAGGGGGTGGGAGTTTGTAGTTGGGGATTGGGGACAGGCAGCGAATACATCAAAGGAGCTGGAGCAGTTTGTGTATTAGCAGTTACAAAATTTTGTTGGGGAAATTGAGGTTGGGGGTTATTTGGATAATAATTATTATTTGGGTAGTTATTATTTTGATAATTAGGATTAAAATTTTGGTTCCTAAAATTATTATTATATCCATTATAATTATTTCGATATTGGTTATTATAATTATTCCATCGAAAGTTAGGATTATAATTTTTTCCTCTATAATTTGGGTTTCGATTGTATTGGAAATTGTTTTGATTATTATTCCAATTATTATTTTGGTTATAATTTCTGTTTTGATTATTATTATAATTCCTGTTTAAATTATAGTTTTGGTTATTATTATAATTCTGGTTTTGATTATTATTATAATTCTGGTTTTGATTAGAATTCTGATTTTGGTTAGAATTCATTATTATAGTTATTATTTCGGTTCTGATTATTATTTTGGTTTGAATTTTGGGAATTTTTATTTTTATTAGGATTATTATTATTACCTTTATTTTGGTTTTTATTCATATTTGTTATAGCAGCAGAAATTTTTTCGAGTTCCGATTTTAAATCAGGATCTGTAGAAACATTGTTCACTGATTTTTTTTCTGAACTAGTTTTTCCAGCTTGTAATTCCTTTATTAATTTTTCCATTTCCGCCATCTTGGCACGCAAGAAGGGGTCAGAATGTCTATAAAATTTATCCTTATAATCTAAGTAGTTTGAGAAAGCCTTATCTAGTTGGGCTAGAGTTAGTGGTTTTTCTCTTATTAAGAAGTTTTTTTCTTCTTCCGGAATGTTGGAAATAATTTTCTCAATAATTTTTTCTTCCGTAATATCAGGTTCAATTCTTTTTAAAATTTTGGAGACAAAAATCATATCTGTTTCACCTTTGTATTTTCTTTCATACAAAAGTTCTCGTAGTTGAGGTTTAGTTCAGGTAAAAATTTCAATAATTTTAGGTTTGGTATTAGCCCATGTGGTACAGTCCTCATGGTCTAGGATTTTATCTTCGAACATTGTTTTAGCTGTGCCGGAGAATGCAATTTTAATTTTTTTGAATTTCATTGTGTCGTCCCAATTAAATCCTTCTGCCTCATTTTCAAAGCTTTTCAGAAAAGAAATAATATCTTCTCCTGCAGCAGGGTGAACATTTACTGCAACAGCCATTTCTAAATTTTCGGAGTTAGTATCAAAATTTATAGGGGGGATTTCAAAATTATTATTATTTTCTACTGTGGGAATTACAGTAGTTTGAATTGGGTTTACACTACGAGGGAGGAGACTCTCGAATGTAGGTAAGGGAATTTTATCTTCTTCACTAAGAGTAGTGAGAGAATAGTTTTGAGGGAAGGTTGGTTTAATTATAGTCGTCTTAGATTGTGATATAGTTTGAATTGTTTTCAAATTTGTTTGGAGAAGAGTATTTAACTCGTCTACCTTATGTTGAGTATTTTCCCTGAATTTTATTACAGTGGAGTGTAATTATTCAAAGTTTTCCTTTATAGGTGTTGAACTATTTGAAGAAGAAGGTTCAAAATTTCTTCTTCAGTGGGTTTATCAAGTTCTTGTATTTTTTCACAAGTTTTTCGTTGAGATTTTGAGGGAGTTTTTAGTAATATTTTAATATAATCTGGAGTTAATAGATTTTTCAATTCTTTACTTAATTTTGTAGTTAGGTAGATATTCTCTTGGGCTTTTAGTCTAGATATTAAATTTAAATCTAATTCTAAGTTTAAATTTTCACAAACATTAATTAATTCACGATTTGTGGCAGTACAAAGCCAGTGATTTTTAAGTAAACTAGGGTAGTTGGGCTCAGTTAAGCTGTCCCAATCTTCGTTTTGCATAAAAATTTTGGAAATTCACAGTTTTAAAAATTTAACAAAAAATAAAATTTTGGGAAAATAAATATTAATTAAATTTACTTTCTTTTATCTGGTACAGGTTCCAGTGATAATTGATTGGTTCGACGTTGTCTTCTTCGGGACTGGAGGTTGAAGCCAAGATTTTTTGTATATTTGTTGTATATTATTTTTTTGTAATAAATTTTTGTACAGGTAGTCTCTCTGATCTTTTTCCACTCGCAGTAATTCTGTACTAGCTTTTTCCCAAGAGCGCCCCTTACACTTTTCTCAATGTACTTTCACTTTCGAGTTTACAGATCAAAGTATTTCGGATCAGATTGATTTACCACGTATTTGCAGCAGCACCGTTGGATTGGATCCTAGAGACTTCGTCGTTGGGTTTGGTTTTTAGAGAATATCGTTTTATTGTGTCAAAATAATTATGAACACAATTAATTTTATTTATTTCTGACGTAAACACTTAGTCAGTAAAAAAAAAAAAAAAAAATTATTCAGTTTTTTCAAAAAAAATAAAAATTTTTAGAACCGAAAAAAAAATTTATTTACCAGAGTAGGATTCGATCCAATTTAATGGAATCAACGTTGGGCGCCAATAATGTAATGCCAGAAAATAGGTGTTGGTTCAGAATTTGTTTCCTATTTTTGACGTTGACACTTTACGAAATATTTATTTGAGGAAGACCATAAATAAATATTTATAATTAAATAAAATAGACTTTATAATTTAAACTTGAATGTCCTAGATATCCACACACTATGGTGGACCTTAACTTTGTTGAGAGATTTAGACTTCAATTAATTTTCAACATAAATCTTTTTATAAAATATATTTTCATTTACAACACAGTAATAGATAAAATGAACAAATTAAAATAAAGAAATGAACTGAACAAAAAATAATAGAATTGAACAAATTAAAATAACGAATTGAACATTTTATTCTTCAGAGTTAGAGTTTTTATAATTTAATTTTTACATAGTAAGAAGAAGAAATGGTAAGAAATAGTGGGATTAGTTTATTGTGATTGGTTATTACCAAAAAGAAGGAGAATTGATATTTTCCAGTATTAGGCAGATATTTCAATTAAGGTACACGTGTGTGACATTAACTGAGGTCAACCACAATTGTTTTATTGTGTGGAAGAGAATTTTCATCGAATTCAGACGATACCATTTCCTGTTAGGTTTATATTAAGAAGAAGAAGAGTAATAGAAGTGTGAGAAATAAGAAAATAAAACGAATAATTTCGTTTATATAAAAGTATAGGCGGACATTTAGAAAATGTTCGTCTATATTCGTTACAATTCTCCCAAATTGTAATGAAAATATTGCCAGCCAACCCGCTTAAAAAGTTCAACACTCCGGGCGGATCAACGTTTAAAATTTCGAAACTACACGTCATTACAACTATACAGGTACGCGGGACAATCGTCGAAAAACTTGGTTGCCTTCACCACCTTGTCCAGTTGGTTGAGGGATACGTCATCAAACAGCATTGCGATGAACTGCAGCAAACAGCCGTTCCCTGCCACGACCACATTCAACTACCACCAGTTCTACCAACAACCGAAATTTTAATTCGACACCCCGCAAAACGAACTGTACCACGTATCGGTGGATACCTAATACATACCTAGTATATGAGAAAAGACTACACCTTGACTCGACTTGTGTCGTTTCGTTGGGGGAAATAATTGATTCAGTCCAAAATTAAACCTAAAATTTAAATTCGACGACACGTATTAACTCGAAAAACGTGACATACGACATCATTCGATAATATTCAAAAAATAT